>JBCHJU010091240.1:0-10876 GCA_039654505.1 Plocamopherus imperialis | reverse complement strand
AAAGAGAGGGGGAGGGAGGGGGGGGGAGATTGACAGACAGACAGACAGACAGACAGACAGACAGACAGACAAATAAATTATATTATACATATACAAAGAGATAAAGACAGACAGGGAATGGCAATATTAAAAAGGGTTAGATGAAACATTGACATAATCCCCCAGGTTCCATTTAAACCAAACAGACTTTAACTATAAAAATGTCCATATCAATTTCACTTGAATAAAGTCACATAATAATATGAGAACGTACCCAAGGCCTCCTTGAACTGGGTTTCAAATTCATGTTCCTTTTCTGCTAGACGCAAATTGAGTTCTTTCACTAGCTGCTTCGTCTTGGTGACATGAGTCTTTTCCAACTCGTCTAACGCTTGCTTGTGCTCTTCCCTCAACGCCTGTAGCTGTTTAGCACCACTGGCCTCCATATCATCAAGCTCCTCGTCTTTATCCATTTTCATGGTCTCAAACTGCTTGTCCTTCTGCTTCAGCTCTTCACCCAAAGCTTTAATTTGTTGCTCATATTGCACTTTCTCCGACGCTGATGACTTCTTTATAGCATCTAATTCTTCACTGACGGAATCTCTGTCTTTGGTCACATCTTCCACTTGCTGTTTCAATGAGGATTCGGACTCTGAGATAAGATTCACTTTTTCAATGTGTCCTTGTATCACAGAGTTTTTTGCTTCGATTTCCTCCAAATGCTTTTTATTGGAGTCATTCATTTCTTGTTGATGCTGTGAGTTGAGCTTCTCTTTCTCCTCTTTCAAAACTTCTACATCAGAAGTTAAGGAAGACACACTTTCAGTCAGTTGCTGTACCTTTTCCTTCTGCTGCCTGACAGCTGTTTCTTTTTCATTTTGCAGCTGTTTCTTCACCTGAGATATGTAAGCCTCTGCTTTTTTCTTGTATTCTGCTACCTTGGTGCTACTTTGGGAATCCAATTTTGATGTCAGCTCTTCAACCTCTGCCATGTGACTTTGTTTCAAGTCTGTCAACTGAGATTCAAATGTTTGTTTTTGCTGCTCTCCTGCAGCCTTCAACTCTGATATTTGTTGCTCCAACTGTTGAAGATTGGATGACCTTTCTTCCAAAGACTTCTCTAATTCTGTTTTATTTTCTTCCAAATATTTCACATGCTTTGACATTTCCTCCATTTTGGATTCAAGCTGTGATTTTTCTCTATTGCTGTCCTGCAGTTGGGTTGCCACCACATTAGACGATTGCAATTTCCCTTCAATTTCAACAACCTGATTTTGAAAGTCAGATAAAATTCTCTTGGTCTCCTCAAGAACAGTGGATTTCTCGGTCAGTTTTACTTCCAGCTCATCAGCAGTTTTCCTCAAGGAATTAACTTCCTCCTCTTTTGACTTTTGGATGCTTTCAATTTGATTTCTAAGGGTAGAAATTTCCTTGACATGTTCCTCCTCCGATTTTTCTTTCTCACTGTATTGTGCCTCAACATTTTTTAATGTGCTGCTCACGTCATCAAAAGCCGCCTCCTTGGCTTTCAGGCTTGCCTCTAACTCAGACAGCTTCGAGCTCATTTCCTGGCAGCTTGTCTGGGTGTCTTCCAGGATCTGATGCCAATTCTTCTCTTTCTCATCTGCTTCTGCTTTCAGTTTTTTTAATTCTGAATCTTTGGTATCAATATCAGACTGGAACAGTGTAACTTTCTTTTCTAGATCCACTATTGTGTCTCGTGACAAACCGGAATTCTCTTCCATCTGCAGAAGGCGGGTGTTTGCACGGGTAAGTTCATTGTGCATTCCTTCCCTTTCTGACTTTTCAACATTTAATCTCTCCTCTAGCTCTTGAATGGTTGACTTTGCTTGTTCTTGAATTTCTTTGAGCTTTACCAGATATTTCTGTTTTAAATCTTTCACTTTTTGCTCCCCTTCTTGTCGAATGGATTCTAATTCGGATTGATGACTTTGTAACTGGCTTAGCAGTTTATCCTCTCCTTCTTTCACTCTTTGTTGTAGTGTGTTCTGCAGTTCATTTGATGACACTTCTGCTTGGCTCTGAATTTCATGCAGCTGTTGTTTGAGAAGATTGACTTGTTCATTGAGCATCGTTTCACTTCGTTCACGTTCAGATTTTTCTTCATTTAATTGGCTTGCAAAACAATTTTCTTTCTCACTCATTTCAGCAGCAAAACTGGATTTGATATCATCTAATTCCTTCAATTTATTTGACTGCAGATCAGAAATTTCTTGATCTTTTGCAAGTTTTATTGACTCTAGTTCTTTAATTTGTTCTGACAATACCTTATCTTTTTCTGTCTGCTGTTGTTTAACATGTCGAGTCAGGGAATCTTTCTCAGTCAGGAGCTCATTCAGACTTTCTTGCATATTTTGGAGTTGACTGTCTTTATCTGATGAGGCCTCATTGACAGCTTTGAGCATCTCCTCCATTGAAGCATGCTCCATTTCAAGTTTAGACAACTTCTCATTACTTTCATAAAGAAGTGTGGTCTTTTCTTGTAGCTCTGAGTTGTGCTTTTCTTGCATGCCTTCAATTTCCTGAGTCAGTGTGGTTACTTGGTTACCAAGCGATTCAGCCTTGTCAGATTCAACCTGGAGCCGCTTCTGCAAAGCTTGCTGCTCTGCGCTAATGGTGCCAGCCATGCATTCCAATTTTTTGTCCTTTTCAGCCACAAGGCTTTTCATTTCTTCCAACTCATGCAGGAGGCTTTCCTTCTGCTTTGACTCAGTTTCAGTACTTTCTCTAAGCTTTAGTTCTGCATTCTCAACAGTCCCTTGCAGTTCTTCTATTTTTTTATCCTTTTCAGATGAAATGGACTTCATGCTTACAATTTCTTCTTCATGTTTCTGAATGAAATCACGGAGTTTGTTTTTCAGGCCCCCAATCTCCTCTTTATGTGATTCCAATTCTTTTACATGCTCGTCAGTACTCTTTGTAAGTTTTGCCTCCCATTCGCTGACTGTTTCCTGAAGGGCAGCGTTGTGTTTTTCAATGTGTTCCTGTAACTGACTCTCTTTGACACTCTCGAGGTGCTTTTTCAAATCATCCATGCCAACCTCCTTCTGGGAAGAGAACTCTTTCAGTTTTCCTTCAAACTCTTCATCTTTCTGCTTGAGCCTTTCTTCATATTTCTCCTTCAATTTAGTCAGTGTTTCTTTAAATTTTGCTTGTCTTTGTTGGAACTGCTCTTTAAAAGAGTTTTCTAGGGCACTGAGCTCCTCTTTGTGGGCACCTAATTGTTCTTCATGTTCTTTGCTGAGCTTTTCTCTTTCATTTTCAAAAGTTGCAATCTTTTCATCCAGTTCCTTCTGCTTTTCTTCAAGATTTGCAGTTAGAGTATCTTTCATCTCCTTCAGGCCTTTCACTTTGGCATTTGCTTCAGTCTTCAATTTCTCAAACTTTTCTAGGCCACGGTTCAGTTTGGCTTCTGTATCTTCAATGATTTTAGTTTTTTGTTCGATACCTGAGGAGAGACTTTCATTTTTCAGCTCAATTGACCTGATATAAGAGGAATTATCCTCCATGACTGATTTTAAAGCGATGATTTCATCGCCTTTAGATGTGAGGGTTTTATTCATACTTTCTCTTTCAACTATCAGGCCATCGACCTGGGACAGCAAATCATTCACCCTCTCCTCTAAAGTCTGTTTTTCTTGGCTTGTCTGTTGTAGTAGAGATTCATACCGTTCATCAAGCTTCTCATTCAGTTCTTCTTTCGATTTTGTCAAACCAGACATAATATCCTCCAAATTGGTCAATTTTTCCTCTAAATTTGCTTTTTCGAGTTGAATGGAGCTTTGGCAAGACTCTAGACTTTGAATCACTTCTTTCAGTTCTGTAACTTGATGCTCATATTCTGACGCCTTAGTTGTTTCCTCTTCCAATCTTTTGGCAGACTCATCAAGAGAATTTTGCAGCTTGTTGATAGAGTTTTCTTTGCTCTCAATATCTTTACCCTGGCATTCTACTTTTTCCTGGAGTTGCTGAATAATTTCTTCTGACGCCATAGCAGCATCTGCTTTAGACTTCTCAATTTCTTCTTTTCCGACTTTCATTTCCATGTCTTTTTCCTGCAGTTTTTCTTCTATTTTTCCTTTCTCCACTTTCAATGAGGACAGTTCACTTTTTACTATTAATAACTCATTTTGACATGAAGACAGCTCCTCAGAGAGTATAGGAACTTGATTTTTCAGCTCTTGATTTGACTCTTCGAGGCCCTGAAGTTTGGACTCCATTCCATTTCTTTCAGATGAAAGACTTTCAATTTTAGCAAATAAGTTTTCTCTCTCTGCGAACAGTTCATTCAGTTTGCTCTGTGATTCTCCTACATTTGCATCGATCTGAAATAACAGAATGTAAAAAGAAAAAATATGGAGGGTGAGAAAAAGAAAGAGGTGTGAATGTGAGAGCCAATCTCAAATCATAGACTGTAAAAAAAAAAAAAAAATTACAGAGAGGGAGAAAATTCAAAGGTTTAAGTATGGAACATTTCATAGACTATTTATGAACTATTTCACAGAGCATATCATAATCTCTTTCATGAACCATTTTATAGACATTTCATGTACAATTTCATAGACCATTCCATAGACTATTTTATAGACCGTTTCATGGACCATTTCAAGGATCATTTCACAGGCTATATCATATACCAATAGACCACATCATAGACCATTCCATGGACAACTTGAGGAGTAAAGTTAACTTGTTTGTTGGTCACGAAGTCACGCACGTGATTCGAACCACCAACCTTCCAGTTGTGAGTCCAAAGCACAACCCCTGTGCAGAGCTGCCTACCCTCTCATGACCCAGCGCTTATTTTCAGGCACTCGAATGTGTATTTTTATGGTGTTGGGAGAAACAACGCGTATAAATGATAAACGCTCGCAGAAAATTTTAAAACCAACTTTACAACTAATATCTTTCAAGTTGAATGACATGTTATTTTTAAAAAAAACCTCAAAGAAACAAAAAAAAAAACAAAAAACAAACAAAAACAGAAAAAACCTCACAAAGCATGTTTAAAATAGCTTTTATCCCTCCAGTTCTACACAATAAACCATAAACACACAAACACAACAACAATAACAAAAAACAACGAAGAAAAAAGCAAAGAACAAAACAAATCAAAAACAAGAACAACAAAGCTTAAAAGGCATAAAAAGCGCAAAACAAAACAGAACCAGGAAAGTAAAATAAACAAACACTTTTAGCTATCTGCTATTAAAAAGCGAGTGCGTTGAGCCAAAGGTGGCAATATTCTTTTATGAATCTTTACAGATTAAGCGAAGTGCTGCAAAGCGGGACCCCAGAACCAACTGCCGTCCTAATCAGCGTGGCATTCGATAGTCTCCCTTTGTGTGGAATGTGGAGACCTCAGTCGTGTTGATGCTTGACGCGCCCTTGTCTCGTCCTTATTTGAAAACCCGAGCTTTCAGCGAGGCGGGAAAGGAAGACACTGGATCCAGCCATCCGGATGGTCATTTCCGGTCAATACCTGTGACAAATATCGTGGAGGTGTTGCAAATACTCTAAGGGCTGCCCACCGCGACCTGTCCGCTACGCCTTGCAAACAGAGAGCGTCTACCACTGACCATTGTCCGGCCAGCTCTTACTGAATCCACAGATGAACCTAATCAGCCACACGACATGCTTAATATTAAGGTATTATATTATGTTCAGGGCGTGGCCTCACTACTTCCCTTCCCTAACCCCTCCTCCAAACTTACACCCTTTGTGGGCGGTTGCCTGGTTGTTCATTTGTTTCTTCGTGCGTCCGTCTGTCTGTCCATTACCAACAGTATGCAGTGACTTGCATGCGACATTTGGGACGGTTGGAAAAGAGCTTATGAACGAAAGAGACATTCTTGGTTTCGGTCATGCACTTCTGGCCTTCGAATATTTGTAATGTTTGAGTATCTTGAATCTTAATCTGTATAATTTATTTTCTTTAAATGCACAAAATTTTTGACTACTAGACCTGATGATTTAATTTTTAAATATTACATGTATTCTGAATATTTGAATAGCAATTGCACATATTCTTCTGATTATGATCTCGAACTTGATCTTGATCTTCATCGGAGAATTTTCACATTTTTCTCTTGGCCTTTCTACATGTGGATATTTCAATCGGATTAGTATAACATTCACGAGTTTCGGGTAATAGTTGACCGAATTTTATTTCACAACTTGATTTGACTTTTAGAACCGTTAATCTATCTATCAGCTTTCCTGCCTGTCTAGGATTTTTGTAAACCTCTCTGATCATCTATAATTATATGTATTCCCTTTAGTATTGTGTCCCATTTCAGTTAATCTCAGATTCATGTGTTGAAGTAATCGCTCAAACAACAACTTTCTGTAACAAACATACATCACGGGTTGTCAGGATCATGAAACCAATTCCTTTGAACCAAACTTGGTTGACTTTTTTTTTTAATGATTTCTTTTCCGACATGCATCTCAATGCATAGTCCTGATCGTCGTCTGGCTCATTGGGGGAGGTGTGGATAGAACACCAAATGATAAATATAAACCAAGTACTGGGTATACTAATGTTTTAAATAATCTGCTAACAGCCGGCCCAAAGCACTCACCCCAACGCTTAGATCTGTCATAGCCTGTGACCAAACTGTTCAAAAATCTTTACGATGCCGATATCATCGACAGATTCGCGTTTAGTCATGCGGGTACCTCCCCGCTTACCCATTGAGAGCTTATGACATTAGAAGTCTGGCTGTCTGGCGGTCTGGCGGTCCTACGCGACGAGGATTGCACGCATTATTAGATGGAGTGAGTTTGCACTTGGAAAGGTTTCATCGATAGCAATCGGGACGGAATCAGTCTAGCTTTCTAACTACCGTAATTCGTGACGGTCTGTACTAGTGATACAAAGATACACAGACATAATATTGAGGCAAAAGAGAGACCGTACAGCAGTAGAGTGGTTACGGAAAGCGGGAAGACGCTTGAGAACGAAAGCTGGCACAAACTAAAGCTGCCGGTTTGGGCCCGAGAATATACGACCCCATTGCCTGTAGTGTTAGAAGTGCAACATGCATGCGTTTCAATCTGCTGCCTGTTCCACGTTCTGTTTGGAGCCGTTTCGCAGGCGGAGGAAGAAATGTTAAAACCAAACCCACCACCCCGTCTCTAAAATGTCGTGCAGGTTTCTTCCTCACACCTGTCCGAACCAGCTGCCGTTTTCCATCGGCTTTCTGTGTCGACAGTTACCTTCTGGATCAGCTTGCCCGCCATATACGCAGTGTTTCTATGACCTTTAGTCTTGGTAGCTACGGGGTGGTTACAGTGACCCGGTGCAATGGGTGACGTCGGCGTTATGTCCTTGCATACAACACTTCCTCCTCATCCTTACGCGAAACTCAGTTGGGATCGAGAATGAGGCTCAGGTCTTTAACTCTTTTAGGACCAAGAGGCCAAACATCCGCATAAGCACGATTTAACTCTTTTATGACTACAATTTTGCCTATATATCTGGATGAGCACGACGAACGTGCTCATCCCGATATATAGGCAAATTGTAGCCAAAGAGTTAAATCGTGTTAATTCCCATACATCGGCTCATAGCACACAAAGAGTTAACAGGGCAAACCTGAAGCTGGACTTTGGCAAGACACAGTGGCAATGCTTGGTTTTGATGGTACGTTTCTCGCATGGTCCCATGTGCACGCATTGAAATGTATGTCCAGTGGCGGCTCGAAGGAGATTTGGGTGGGTGGGCAAACCTGTATCTCTTTGTGTACCATAAATCAATATGGACTTTCATATAATGAGTTAAATTCTCATACACTATGTATTATAACATTTTTATAGCCATTGGACGTCCTTGGCTTTGCCACAATCATGTCTGAATGAAATTAAATGATGTGGTTTCAAACAGCAATCATAATAATTTATTAATGCATCATCCAATTAAAGAATTACGTCCCAGAAAGCAAAACCAAACAAACACTAGGATGCCCATCAATACGTGCGGCCACTGGTTTTGAAAATGAATGAAATAAAGTTCTGCGCGCATCCCCAAAGGGAACGTTGTCTTTTGGTTTTCATTCGAAAATCGTGCATGAGTCGTAGAACAGCGCCGCAAAGGGAGGCAGTAAGTGTAAATAATCTTGCCCAAAGATTAAATCGCAATGAACTGTCAGGGATTCGAATTCTCAATCTTTCGTTTTGCAGATCCAGAGCAGTTCTAGTGTGCCACTGTTGCTATACATAACTTATTTATGCTGTCTTTTCTAAGCACATGTGGATTTGCAATTGCGATTTCCAAAGCGGGAAAAATAAATAAAGACGTTAAAAAAATAATTAAAAAAATCATTATCTCTCTTTCTGAGCCGGTCCTGATTTTGATGTCTCCGTTTCTGCCTTTCCTACCACGGGAATTCCTCATGAACCGTAACGCGTGTCACCTTTTCCCGCCTAATTCTCTCCCCTGGCGTGGAGTCGTCCCCTGTGCTATCAAGCTTGTCTCTTTCAGCTTGGCTTCTCAAGTCACTTCTATCACGTTGGGGAAGATCCCTGGGACCCCAGATTTAATAGATGATCTAACCAAAATATATCGGCGTCTTTATCAAATTATGTCTTGGACATCCGTATCTGACTGGAATGGGGAAAGAGTAAGCATCTAACCATGGTAAGAGAACCCAGAAATCTCTCATCTTCACCACATGTGTTATGTTTGGATCATAAGAATGTTTGTTGCTTTACGGTCATAAAATTCTCGAGACCACCACAATCCACAGGAGAGTGAAATAGTCTCCTCCCTTTTCCATCCCGTCGTTTTGTGGCTTGGTTTGGAATACGAAAAAAATATTGCATTGCTATTACATCGGATGAACAACAACGAACAACACCCCCTCCCCCTTTTCCAAAAATAATAAAAACAATAATAAAATAAGCAAAGAAAACAAAACAAAATAGAATTACCAAACAAGCCACTCTGACAACAAAAACAACAACAAAAATAAAAACAAACAAACAAAACAAAAGTAAAGCAAGTGCAAAAAACAAAAAAACAAAACAAAGAACAAAACAACAACAACAACAACAACAACAACAACAACAAACAAACCCTCCCCAATCTCAAAAAAAAAAAAATAAAAAAAAAAATAAAATAAAAATCAACGACAACATGAAAAGCAACAAGAACATAAAAACCCAAAGCATCAACAAAATCAACTACAAACGAAACCCACAATACAACTGTTCAAAGACTACAGAGGAATAAGGTGAATAAAAATATGAGCTGCACAATAGCTACATGTTTGAAAAGAAAAACAAAACTAAACTAAAAACAAACAATATCCCACCTATCTGACAATGATCATTATAGTTGTCGAGTAAAGACGGCATGTTGATCTATAGCAATTTCAGTCCCATCTCTATCAAAATAAACATTTTCTGCTGTCAATTGGTAAATTTATAGCTGGAAAATTTATACCAGCATTTAAAAAGCTCAAGAACATCATGTTCATTGAATTCCATGGCCATTCTTACACTTCCCTGTCCCGCCTAAAAAGTCAAAAAATAGGGAAATTCAATTTAGTTTACTGTGCTGAGTTTAGCTTACTTTTGTTTCTTTCTTCCTTCCTTCCTTCCTTCCTTCCTTCCTTCCTTCCTTTCTTCCTTCCTTCCTTCCTTCCTTCCTTCCTTCATTCCTTCCTCCCTTCCTTCCTTCCCTTATTCCTTCCTTCCTTCCTTCCTTCCTTCCATTCTTCCATTCTTTCTTTCTTTCTTTTTCTCCCGTTTCCTTTTCCTTATGCCTTTTTCCTCTTCTTTATTATTCTTTCTTTGACACACCACAGCGCAATGCTGCCTCTTTTGATGACAAACGTAACATGTCTATTTCATTTCCCTTCCGGGTTCATCTTGTGTAGCACATAGGGGTATTCACTTAGGCCTCCCTGTCCCCGACGGAAACCCCTTGAAACGACATTAGAGTTAGATTGCCTCGTAGTCGTATTGAATTCCATCAAAGGTTCATATTAAGTCAAATAAATAAATCAACTTTCCCTGTTGCAGCAGCACACGACTCAACAAGATTGATACTTGGCCCTTCCCCTGAGCATGACGCGTCCAACCCACCCACGCTACAGCAAAAGCTTGACCCCCTGCTGCTTTCATTGTTCCGGGGAGAGGGGAGGGAAGCGGCTTTCGGCTCGACACGGGAGAGCACAGCAACACAAAGCAATACCTGAAGGATAGAGGGTACAGTCTACGCCCAATTCAAAACGGGATTCTTGAAGCCCTTGAAACGCTGTGTATCATTTATCCGACAGGATGAAAATTCTTAGAAGGATTGATAGATAGATAGATAGATAGATAGATAGATAGATAGATAGATAGATAGATTGATAGATAGATAGCTAGATAGATAGATAGATAGATTGATAGATGGATAGATGGATAGATAGATAAAAATATAGGTAGACAGAGAGGTAGATGGACATAGAGGGAGAAAGAGAAGAATTGATATTATAGGTAAAGATTGATCAATAGAAGCCTTTTAGCAGGGAAATGGTTCGACCATGGTAATAAACAAATAATCTTTTATAACCTAAGCTTTTCTTTCTAGATCTAGATTTTTTTCCCACATCTGTTTCTTTTTCATAATATTCTAGCTTTTTATTGTAATTTATTTTCTTTAATTGTCTTTTGATTTATCGACTGAAGGGCTCATACCTGAAAGTTTACCTTTTCGGGTTGTATAATAGGGCCTTTTTCTTCTTTTCTTTTTTTATCAGAACATCTATATTTAGATCTAGGTTACTTCCGCTGTCTCTTGAACCCTTTGACTAGTCTAGATTAGTACCGTTCGAACTACCTTGTTCAAGAAGCTCCTTTTTTAAGGAGTCCATTGGCTTGGTCA
>JBCHJU010091019.1:0-10877 GCA_039654505.1 Plocamopherus imperialis | reverse complement strand
CTCTCTCTCTCTCTCTCTCTCTCTCTCTCTCTCTCTCTCTCTCTCTCTCTCTCTCTCTCTCTCTCTCTCCTGCTCTCCTGATACCAATACATTCGTTTTTTGTTTTTTTTGTAATCTTATATATTTAAATTGTTGTTGGCAATAGCTTATAAATTCTTATCAATCTACTTTCAGACTCCTTAAAAATTAGTTTCTCGCACATCCTTGTCACAGACATTGTTGCTGCTTGCCTATACCTGGACAAGAGACTTTGACGTCCCAACGATTACACAAAGAAAAGGCCAAGCCTGGATCCCGCTGATGGTCCCATAAACTGACATTTCACCACTGTCTTTGGCAAGGCAAAATGAGATGTGCACTCAAATTTATGATAATTTGATTTAAATTCGATCAAATCAATTTTCAAAACATGAAATAAATAAAAACTCGTAGAATCATTTTCTCCCCGTTTGAAGTGCACAACTTGGTGTGAAAGAGTCCAAAGACAAGTATAGCCGTTCTTTTGGTGACCCCATCGCCATGAAGAGACGTACAGATATACAAGAAGTCGAGAACGTTTCTACGTCCCAGGCGTTTTGTACAGAATACCCTGCCATAGCACCAGACGAGAGCCTGCAAAAGGTATGGGACACGAAGGAATACCAGACTAGGATGGACAGGTTCAAAAAGTCACGTTACATCAAGGAATCAAGGTCAACCTTACGCGGTGAGCGTATTTTTGCCCTGGGTAACGGTATGTCTCAGAAAGGCGTCAGTAACGGCGCAACACTTCTCTCCCAAACACACATGAGCACAGCTAATTCTGAGCTGGGCAATTTAACTCGTTTGCGGTATGTCAACGACGGCAACACTCCCATCAGGAAATGTTCCGGCCGGCCACAGAGACGTTTTTCTGATGAAGGCAATCGTTTGTATATGGGTCGTGAGACGATAGTGGGAGAAGACAAAATCAAGCCATTGCACAGTGCATCTCCTGTCGGTCGTTCCTTCTTATTAAATGATGATCATTCCCTTTACCTCGATCGTAAGGCTAGGGACAAAATGCGTCAACCTGAGACAGTGCAGAATGAATCTTATACCACAAAGCCATGCACTATAGACGAGCTCGAATCCACCACTCCGGCAAATCTTACTTTCTCAAATATGGTCAGAGCAAAACTTTTAAATGGTTGCGACGGTCATTTGGGTATAGACATGGAATGTTACGAAAATCCTATCGAGTTTGAGGCTAGGGAATCTCATTCAGATCTACTAGATGACGACAGCGAAAACCCCGTTGAGCTTGTGGCCCGGGAAGTGCATTCAGGGCTAGACACTGACGACAACGAAAGTCTCGTAGAGTTTGAGGCCCATGAGGTCCGTTCAAAACTACAGAGTGGCGGGAACAAACCTGCTGTTGAGTTTGAGACTCAGAAGGGTCTGTTTGATGTAGATAAGGAATGCCTTGAGAAGCCAAGCGAGTTTAAGGCCATACAAGTCGGGGCTGAGCGAGTCTCATTTTGCGTAAATCTAGGAAACAAGGGTCATGATGTGGACGCTATTTCATGTACTGATTCAAGTGAAAGTCTTCGTGACAACAACATTATGTCGTCGGGCAGTGCCCAAAGGCTGTCAGCGACTGAACAGCATGCGAAGTCAACGATTATAGACATTAACAACGCAGTTAATATTACAATGGCTGACGAAGCAGAAGAAATTGAATCTGAAAGGCGTTACAAGGACACATCATTTGCACATACCAGTATGACCAAAGGCACAATCATACAAGGTAAAGAGGATCGGTATTTTAAAGTGTCTGCGAACACAGTTGATGACGATGACCCTCAAAGGTATGCAAGATACGATGATGATGAAATGAAAGGTCGTAACGTCGGAAGTCTTTTGGAGAATGCATCAGCCTATTCAGGCATGTCAGTTAGAGGCAGCGTAACAGAACACACCACAAATGCTGATGATAAAATCTTGGACTCTGCATTGCCCGATGAACCGCCAGCAGACACCAAAAACGATGGCTATGAGCAATTAGAGGGCACCTGGGCAGAAATAGCCGGGGGAACCAAGTACCACCACACGGCTCAGCGTATAAACTACTCGCCTGGTGATGAGAACCGGACCGAAAACAATCTGTCTCGCGGGACATTGAGGGAATTACCGGTGACGGGACACACGCATGAAGTACAAACGTCAAGAGTGGCAATGTCTTCTCTTCATCAAAAAGCGACCGATCGGCAGAGCAGCCTGCTTCATCGCGAGCCTTTCATCGTCGTTGACAAAAAGGAAGAAAGCGAGGCTAGGAAGAAGCTGGGGGAAAGCGTCAGCACTTTGGAGCAAATAAGGGAATGTTATGATTCCTGTGAGGGACTGAGGGAACCAGCCAAAGTCATAAACAGGAACGAAAACGAATTGGCCATTACGCAAATTAATGATGGTGGGGACGATGAAAACCCGGATCGGCCTTTCGAATCCAGAGGTGACGACCATATAGCACAAGAGCAAGCCTCTGTTTACTGGCCCAATAATCCGAAAAGCAAAGACAAGTCACAAGCTTCGGCTGAATCAGCCTGCGTTGATCAAGATGGTGTACAATTAACGGGCGCTTTGTCTGGAATCGAGACAATGGACGGCCAGGATAGCCACCGTTGGGGTGGGGATGGCTGTCTTCTTGTCACAAGAAAATGTAGCTCGCCACCGCAACGCTGCCTCGAGCAAATATGCACGAAAGAGGGAATGCACACAGATTACACGAAACGCGAAGAAATTGGGGCAGTAGAGCCAGTTGTGAAGCGCGAAGTTTCAGACAGCCTGTCGCCAAGCTCAGACCAGCCCAAAGCTAAGGGCACATTAGGAGTGATCGAACAAACCATTGGTGTACCGGCGGCGAAGTGGGAAATCGGTGATCGGGTCCAACAAGTCTCATGGAATGAGAACATTACGTCGGACCTTGTTGGGGCTCAATCCGAGCCTAGCCCTGGTGACCCCAAAGTGGCCTATTTACAGGAACAAGACCCCGAAGAGAATCCTCCAAGCGCAGGACGCAACTTCAACGTCATTTACACTCCCCTAAGCCCTCAAATGAAAAACGATTTCCAGCAGGAAAACTCTAATGCGTCAACTCCTTATTCAGACAACAGCAATTTGTCTCGATGCGAGGATAAAAAGGAAACACCATCTGCCGACAAGGAAGAAAGGTCCGATCAAACAAATCATCTACTCAAAGACCCTCACGAAATAGCAGAGTCAGAAGGCCTAGCGGACGTCTCTAATGAGGTAAAGAACAACCCGGATGGGGCGACGAGCAGGAATCTGTCCACAGACAGTTCCATCAGCATTCCGCTTATGTCCGACAGCAGTGATGTGTCGGGCGCTGTAATTTGTCGAAGCGTGAACGCAAACGTTGGTTTAAACAATAATTCCCCATACCCGACTTGTTCTTACGAGACTTCTACATCAAGTGAAAGTAGACCTCAAAACAGAAGCCCGTCAGGCCAAGGGGTAGAAGGGGAATGCAGTTTCCATCAAGGAGGCCTCCCTGCGTCCCCACCGCCCCCCAAGCTGCTTGCCTCGAGTCCTGTCCAGCGCCTCGCAGCCTCGCCCATGGCCCCTCAAACGTCTTATGAGACTCCAAGCAAACCAAAGGGTAACGTACTCCACTCTTTGCAAACTAGGATCGAACAAGATTCTCGTGTGCGAGGGGACTACATAGATTACCAGAGCATCCAAAAAGGTATCCACGAGTTTAGGAGGAAAACTTTCCTAAGAAACGTGAAGAAGCGAGACGGAACAGAAGAAAAAGTAGTCACCGAGCAAAAGTGTGAGGAAAAAGAGAGGACGATAATTACAACGAAACAGCAAAGGACAAATCCGAAGGGTGAGAATACCGGGGCAACCAATCCGAATGTCGGTTGCATTCTCGAGGGCTCGAAAATCAGCGTCTCGACGAAACCCGTTTCCACTTCTAAAAAGTACAAGCCTCGAGTCAAGATCAAATCAAAACTCGCCGTAACAAACAACCAGGCGCCCCTTTCTAAAGACAATAAATGCCCATCTAAAACTGCTCCAGGCGCCCGCCATCGCCATAAGAATGAAGACGCACAACAAAGCACACGAAGGCCACACGGAGATCCCAACCCAAAACTCGTCCGCTTGCCCTTGGCTAACAATCCCTACAAAACCTCGACGCCGGCCACAACAAGAATGCCCAATAAAAAGAAGGAACCCACGGGTAACAACGCGAAGACCCATAAACCAACGCTGGAAAATCTGCCATTTCAAAACAGACTTCCCTCGTCCAAAGATAAACATCGCTGTCTCGACCCCTTAACAGAAAAGAAGTCGTTAGGCACCCATAAACCAAAGCCGGACAATCTACCATTTCAAAATAGACGTGCCTCGTCCAATGATAGGCAACGCTGTCTCGACTCCTTGACAGAAAAGAAATCGTTGAGCACCGATGATGAAAACGTCAACCTTAGCACGAATTGTCAACCGGTTGTCCCGGCACCAACGGATGAGCTGCTCTTCGCCATGAGTCGAGCCAATCGGGCAACTACACCGAATGAAGAGACCAGCCCGAAGCGAACCGAACTTCAAATGAGCTCCCTTCTTTGCAGTTGGGAAATGAGTGAACGATCGCCTAAAGGTGAAAAATGCCCGACAAAAGCAAGTTCTCCTCCGAAACTTGAGAAAGTTGGGCAGAGCACCGGTTCTTCTCATGGTCGATTTCAGTCAAAATCGTCTAAAGAAGAGGCTACGGGCTCAACATTATGTAGAGAGACGAGAAAAGCAAATGCGCCTCTTAAAATGGAAGAGGATGAACGCCGTAAGAGTCGATCTTTACCGCTAGTTAGCAATAAAGGCCCACGCACGTCTAGCAAAGGAGAAAACGATATACTTCGACAACAAGAAGTTTGGAGACACAATAGAAAGCCATCTGATACATATTACATATGTCAGAACTATATTGAATCTTTAAGAAGGCAGCAAATCTCTCGACAACGGCGTGAGAAAAGGCGTCTCCAAAAAGGTCGAGTTATCTCGCGGTCTGAAGACCCACCAAAGGCGGAAATGAGAGGCAGCGACAAGCCTTCCGCTGAAAACAAAAGTACAAGTAAATCCGAAGAAAATCCCGGCAGCTATAGATCCATCATCTCTGATGCCATCGCCCGTGCTCGAATCCACGCCGATAAATACAAGAGCTTTTTCGACGCTACGTTCAAGTCTAAGCCTAACCCCCGACGTGAAAAGCCGAGGAAGGTCAACCGACTCAATAAAGTTCCCGAGGAACCGCCACAACACCCCCACTTGCCATCGATACCTGCAGAACAACGCACTAGGTTTTTGGTTCCGAGGGAACCATCCGACGTGGAACTGAACAGCAATAATTCCTGCCTCGATGACGATATACCCAATAAAAAGAACGAAGCCATAAGCTACAAGGCGAAGAGCCATAGACGTAGGCCTGAGAGTCTGCCATTTCAAAATATACTTACCTCGCCCAAGGTCAGGAATCGCCGTCTAGGTTCCATATCAGAAAAGAAACCTTTAAGCTTCGATAATAAAAACTTCAACCACAGCACGATTTATCAACCTTTAGTTCTGGCACCCACGGATGAGCTTCGCTTCACCTGGAGTCGAGCCAGTCGGGGTATTACATCAAGCAAAGAGAGCAGCCCAAAGGATAACGAGCTTCAACTTAGCTCTCCTCTTTGCAGTTGGGAAGATAATGAACACCCGCCCAAAACCGAAAAACGCCCGACAAAGGAGAGTCCTCTTCCGAAACTTGAAAGATTCCCGAGAGCTGGGCTGAGCACCGGCTTTTCCCGTGGCCAGTTGCGGCCAATATCGTCTAAAGGCGAGACTAGAAACTCAATATTATCTAGGGAAGTAAGAAAAGCAACGATGCCTCCTAAAATGGAAGAGGCTGAACGCCGGAAGGGTCGATCTTTACCGCCAATCCCCAATAAAACCCCGCTCGTGTCTAGCAAAGAAGGAACCGATATACTTCAACAACAAGAAGTCTGGAAACACAGTAGAAAACCATCTGATGTTTATTACATATGTCAGAACATTGAATCTTTAAGAAGGCAGCAAATCTCTCGACAACAGTGTGAGAAAAGGCGTCTCCAAAAAAGTCGCGGTATCTCGCGGTCTGAAGACCCACCAAAGGCGGAAGTGAGAGGCAGCGACCAGCCATCCGCTGAGGACAAAAGTAAAACTGAACCCGAAGAAAAACCACGCAGCTATAGATCCCTCATATCTGATGCCATCGCCAGGGCTCGAAGCCGTGCCGATAAATACGCGTGCATTTTTGACACTTCGTTCGAACCGAAGTCTCGTCACGGATGTGTCAATGCTCCGAAGGTCATCCAACTCCAAAAAGACCCCGAAGACCCGGAAAACCCTTTCCATTTGCCATCGATACCGACCGAACAACGCACGGGCTTTTTGGTTTCGAGGAAACCAACCGACGTGGAACTGAATAGCAACAATTCCTGCCTCGATAATGATGTCGACGCTGTTGACGCACGAGAGCGGCAGGTAACGGAAGCTGAAAGCAAATCCATGTATTCTTCTTTCCTGCAAGACGATTTCAAAAGCTGCATTTCTATTTCTAAATCTTCGACAAATGTTCACTCAACGCAATCAACCAAAGGGTATAACGACCAAAAGAACCAAGGGCTTTGCAAAAGGAAATCCAAAATACCGGTCCTGATAAAGAAAGGTTTCGTGAGAGACACTATCGGAAAGGATCTGAGCTTCTGCACAGTGAATTTTGAAAATCTTCCAAAAACATCTCCACGCATCGAAAAAGTTGGAGGAGATAGCAATAACCCAGGGGAACGGCGAGGTTATGTTCCACTACAGGACAATGAGACTGTTGACGGCCAGGAAAGAGGGGCACGTGTCAGTCATCCCGGCCTGCAGCCTTTGCTCTCTCGGTGTCAACTGCTTGGCGACTCAACAGTGTCCGAAAAATGCCAAGAGGAATGGAACTCACATACCGAAAACCCGATTTTGTCTCCCCCGCTGACGGGTTTTCATCCTGCGGCTCGCAGTTTTGAGAGGCCTGACAACGACGAGTGTGAGTTTGGGGTTGACGACAGGAAAGGAGGAAAAGTGAAAGGCATAATAACGTCAGACGATATGGATACCCGTTTACGGAACTGGGGCTTTTCCGACAGAGAACAAAATATGGCCATTCTTTCAACCGACGTGAGGAGCTATGGCGACGAAACAACCCAACAAGAGATGTATGTGGATCAGGAGTGTCTAGAAGCACCGCATTGTGCCCACGTATCAGATTCTTCCCAAAACGTGTCGCTCGTTCCTGACAAGGTTTGCCGAAGCCACACCTCGGTACCAGCCTCGCCTCTGTTAAATTTAACGGAAGACGACCTTGTTCCAAGAACGTGCGATGAGGGAATTGAAGGTGAATCTAGGCTCTCTATGAATGGGGTCGACGACAAACCCGATCCGAGTCTTTTGGCAATCATCCATAAGAAAGTCACTGCGACACTCAGAAGATATAGGTCCAGCTCCAGGAGTAGAAGCGTCTCTCAATCCCCCCTTGAGGAGGATAGGAATGAGTCAAGGTGCCAGGAAATGTTTGCAAGCCCTTCACAAAGCGGAGTTTTCAACGAGTCAGTCCTTCCAGACTTAGATTTGGGTAGAGCAAGCACCGAAGGCCGATCATTGTCTTGCGACGATGAGACACAGGCTCAGCCCCCTGCCACGAACTTGTCGCAGTCTGGGAAATCCCGATCACCCATTGCACGCAATGCTACCTATGCACCTCCGTCAAATCCTATTCGCCGAAAACCAAAGACATTTGATGATTGGCCACGTCCCAAAAAATCCGACTTTTCACCTGAATTTTCGAATCGACCTGGCCCGAGAGGATTTATAAGACAGGGCTTTCATTTGTCCTCGTCGGGGTCCTCGAAGGGGCCCTGTGGTGCTGAAACCCACGCTCTCCAGAATAGTAGTAGTAGCCCTCATCCGCACCCGACTGTTCTCAACAAGACTGAAAACTGTTCTGACAACGCCCAGTGTCTTCATGATAACGACCGTGCTGTTTCTCAAGTTGTTGGAGATGCCGAAAAGGACACGAGTCTGGTCGAAGAGACGAGAGAGGGCGTTCAACACGGAAGCCGGAGTCGGGAGCTTATTTCGGCCTCAGAATTATCGGGCGACAATGACGGGAAGTACAGTTCGGTTTCCATTGGCGACAGTGACGATCACATAGTGAACATGGCTGATGAGGAAAAAGCGGTCGTCAAATACCGAGTCCGCGTGGACAGACACGAGAATATGCGCGTGAGGTTCAAGAAGGGAAGTCTGACGCTTTGCCTCGAACCCCCTGTGTGGGATTTCTTCCCCAGACGCGAGCCAGTCAGTTCCCGAACGGGGTGTCAAAGCAGCAGTGTAGCATCGACGCCCTCTAGAGATAAGGGAAGCGATTCCAGGTGCTCTGAGAATAAAGGAAGCGAATTTAAGACCTCTGAAAATAAGGGATGCGAATCTAGGTGCTCTAGGAATAAGGGAAGCGACTTAAAGTGCTCCTGGCATAAGGGAGGCGACTCCAGGTGCTATGAGAATAAAGGAAGCGACTTAAGTTGGTCTGAAAGTAAGGGAAGCGACTATAGGGACTCCGGGGATAAGAAAAGCGACTCAAAGCGCTCTGAGAGAAACGACTTCGAGTGCTCTGAGGATAAGGGAAGCGACTCTAGATGCTGCGAGGATAAGGGAAACGACTCTAGGTGCTCCATAATAGAGGACGACAACGATAGATATTATTATTTTGGACGGCATTCAGGAACTGTGGACCAGGAACAACGCGACATGAACAGATGGGGCGGCGGCTCGGACCTCCAGCCAAGCGCAGCTGCCGAGGATGATGCGAAAAGTGACAGGGACGATGACCTCGGGCATCAATACAACAACAGCGAGGAGACTGCAGCATACGGAGACTTCCAGACGACTCTGGAAAACGGAGTCGACAGCCAACGGCAAGTCAAAGGTAAAGGCAAACCACATTCTAGAAACGGAAATGGAAAAACAAAGCCAACGACAGAGGCCGTATCCCCAGCATTGCCCCCTCTCTCCAAACGACAACTCGGACGCCCGCACAGAATAAAAGTGAAACGACATTACTGAAAATGAAACACAAGAAGGCACGCGCATACTCACACACGTAAGACACATCACTCGCTCACAATTGACGGGGAACACTAAAAAGGCAAAGACTAATACAAGCATGATCTTTCGATAAATTTTGCAACGTGAGAAACAATTTTCAAACTCCACGGAGCGTTCGTTTTGAGAGGGTGTACTTTTATTGAGCACTTAACAAAATGTTCAAATGTTAATTTCAGGCTTCAACTGCGATATATCCTACTTATTTTGTACTATTTTCATTCCTAATTGTCATTATTAGGCATTGCTATCTGTTTAATAACTTTCTATGGAAATGAAACTACAATGTATTCTTACTCCAGAATAACAGTGTTATTGATTTGTGAGTGTGCCAGTGCTCTAAATAAGAAAGTATACATTAAGCGTTTAAGAATTGTGTCAACCTGACGGACTTCTGTGTTCAGCCTCTGTTCGCGCGATGTGTGAAATATAAAATAGGTGTGTTGTAATTTACTCTCATGATGGATGTATACATTTCATTGTAGCCTGCCATGAAGCGTTTTTCATTTGTTTGTGCGCTAGAATGTGCAATTTTTCTTGGCCAACTGCAAGTAAAATAGCGGTAAGTCTGAAGACGGCTTTGTATACTGAAACAATCCATGGTATCTGATGGTTCGATGATTTGTTGTATGGCTATTTGTTTTTTATTTTTGTGTGTTCATTGATTCGTTGTTTTATTGCGAATTGTTTGATGTTATTCGCATATATGGTGGCAGGAATCATGGAATAGTGGGAAGGTTGCCCTAGATTTTAAAAGATAGGCCTGCCATGTCAACAACAACTCAACAGTATGGCATCCATTAAGAACTAGATTTTAAAAGATAGGCCAGCCATGTCAACAACAACTCAACAGGATGGCATCCATTAAGAACTAGATTTTAAAAGATAGGCCTGCCATGTCAACAACAACTCAACAATATGGCATCCATTAAGAAGAGTGAAAGTGAAAGCACATCCCTCGAACTGAAGAACCTAAACATTTGCATTCCCCCCCCCCCACCCCACCCCAAGCTATATATATGGATACAATTAATACAAAGCATGGACAATAACAAATAATGACGAAAAGAACCCCCACGCATATATGAGATTAAATGGTATGAGAAAACACTCTGTTAAAGTAAGCTTTCGTCATCACTTTGTGAGGAGCGGAGCGGAGGCTGTGGTCAACAGGCCTTGGAAAACTCGATGGAGGGAAACTAGGAAGAGCAAGACTCACAATTAAAAAAATTCATTTTGATTTTAAGACAAGCAATGTTATTATTTGGTGAATTCAATATGGAAAATGGTCACACAAGATCTGGTAATCAAACATAATAATATGCACTGCCTTCTTCAAATATAATATACATGTACATGCATATGAGCCTATTGGTACTGCTGGACTGGTAGCTTAGTCATTTTTTTATTATTATTCATATTTCTCTTATAAATTCAGATTGTGAAATAAACTCCCAACCAATATCAAATACAGTAAAGACACAGAAGAATCCAAGCAAAAACTTAATGCACAACACTAATACTAATAAATGTACACGCATATCCAAATACGAGAAAGGCTGAGCTTGTCGACTATTCTGAAGACTAAGATAAGACTACGGTTGTAGACGATGGTTGCGGTTAGAGGACATTTATGCGAATGGGTGAATCCCCCCCCCCACCTCCACCCCCTCGCCTCCCCC
>JBCHJU010091018.1:0-16867 GCA_039654505.1 Plocamopherus imperialis | reverse complement strand
AGTCTAAATCGTAACAGGTGGCAGGTCTTCTTTGCATTATAAGCCTAACTCAGTTTCCCGGCATAACCATGGGCCCGTGTCTAAGTCTAATGGCACTCACTTAAGGCCTATGAGAAATGCTGTCTGTGCCGATTGAGAATGCCAATGAAGCACTACTGATGTTGGAACGGATCGAGAGAAAAAAAAACCCAGAGAAATAAGTGGAAAAATGAAAACTAACGGAGTAACGGCATCCCTATACAATATATTACACATTGATTCTATACATTCAATTTACATGGTGCAGCCTCTACAGTCCTGTGAAGTTGAAAGTCTTAAAGATAATTTCCTTATTTTCTTTTTCAATCCCCGACAACTGCTGAATTCAAGACTTTTTCAAGACCTTGAGTCATTTTCTTTAAAAAATTAGCTATTTTCAAGACTTTTTCAAGTCTTGAATTGTTTGCTCATTTTTCAAGACTTTTTCAAGACTTCAAGACTACCGTATGGACCCTGCAGTAGTATGTCACTTCACCCAGGTGATGTAAACACTGCCTGGTAATATGGTTCGTGACAAAAATAGCCCTTTTTTTAACAATAAACTAGAACACAATGGATATTTTAGGTCAGGGGTAATGAGAAATGCTGTTGCTTACGGTTCATGGTGTTTCGGACAATAAAAAACTCGGAACATAATAAGTAAATGGGACACTCTTTCAATTTTGAAAGTGCCGCTGGTAGCGGTGCAATGGATGTAAGGAAATAGACGGGTGCCGCTGACAGCGGCGGAATGTATGCACTCAGTTAAAAAATTCAAGAATGAATATTAAAGTTAGCTGAAAACACCTACCTGATCTGTTTCCATATGAGGGCACTTCCAGTTGTATAGGTAATACTGAAGAAAACCATCCCCTACACCAAATTTGAGTTTTTCAAGAAACTCTTTGTTGTCCATAAGATCCAATGCATTAAACACATCAAATCCCATCTGAGAGAAAAAACAATGACATAGCATGAATTCACGATATTCTATATCATGGGCCTTGACTCAGAATTAATAAAAAAAAGGAGGAACTTTCAGCGCGATCGGGGCAAAAGAACATTTTCCTAAGGCACCTATTATAAAATTGTTTAACCCTAAAATGTTGAAAACCCCCCAACAAAAATTGATTTAGCCAAGCAAGTTTATTTCATAACAATTTGAGGGTTAATGGTGGAAATGGCGGTAATGGAAATCTGCTACATAGTGGAACATTAGTTATAATGTAGAACCCATGTTATATAAATAAATGTATATAGAGATACAGATGTCAGCAAGGTCATAGGGTGCTGTGCTTTGGCCTCATGTGTTGTGGGCTCGTTATGGAATAAACTGATTTTAATGAGCATTTTTCTACTAGACTTTGGTGTACTCTATAACTGACCTTGGTAAGTGTTAGTCAAGTTGATTCCAACTAGATGTTCGTGAAACAAATTTAACATAGAAGGTTGTATATAATCTTTTTCGAAGTAATACTTCGCTCTCTTATGATTTTAATATTTTCAACTGAACAACTTGTTACATGCCCCCCCCAAAAAAAACAACAACCCAACAACAACAAAACAACAACCCCAAAACAAAACACAAGAAAACCCAAGAAAACATAAAGAAAATGATAGAAAAACAAGCAAACAAAAACCAAAAACAAAAGGACCTAAGATTCAAACCTTCATACCTCATGGTCTTTAACATGGATGCCTACCACCTAAACTGTGGTGCCACACTTTAATTGCAACACATCCATTTTGCAGGACTTTTCTACATAATATATTGGGTGGCCCAAAAAAACCGTTTCCAACTTCTGAAAGCTCAGTATATCATTGTCGCGATATAATTTGTAAAGAGCTTCGGAACACTACGGCAAAAATTTTGGTAGTCTGGAAAACTGGATAATTCAAACAAAAAAAATTTTTCAATGAAGATGTCTGAATTATCAAAGGCTGACTATCCAGGAATAAAATCATGACTCGAGGTATAAAATGAATGCAATGACATTCCTTTATCAAATTTGGAAAGTTCTGGAAGATGTTACTTCACAAAGTTGTATCGTAAATTGGGACCTACAAAGTTAGAGCATCAGGCAACATATCTCAGCAAAAGTGATATGCCAAGATCTTTCAAATATGACAGCAATAATTAGATACATTAAAATAAAGTTCAGAATGAAGTACAGGTTGTCTGGTGAAATGGATTACAGATCGTGTATTACTGCCCCATTCTAAAATTTATGAGCACATTTCCTTACAGGACAGCAGTCTTACATTTTTTGCCACAATGAGAGTGTCCTGTATAAGGTCCGCCCATGGAGTTCTTGTGCTAGCATTGTAGAAAGAATAGGCAGCTCTTAGAGATTTGTGCACCGGGTGATGCATAATGGTTGATGGCAGTGAGTAGAAACTAACAAAGTCAGTCAGCTTTCCATCAGTCTGGGGAGGAAATGGTGAGTATATTATATATCCTGACAAGCAGACGAGTTCTGAGATATATTTGAATGTGAAAATTCAAACATTACAGCTAAGCTAAATGTTTTATATTTATGTAAACAATGTAAATACACATACTGGGTGCAAGAAAAAAAAACGTGCAGGACTTCAAGGGGCCATAACTCTCTTCACTTTGCATAGATCGAAATAAAACTTCATGCATACCTTATGTAACGTATTATCAATATGAAGGTCGATTTAAAGCAAAATACAATCCTGGATAATGACACGCCAACGATTTTAATAAGTGTACTAAGAAAGCCTCATATCAACATTGCGTAAATGATATACGGGTGTTCCTAAAAATTGCATAGCCAGGTACAACGAGTTGTAGATTTTAAAATGATTTTCACCAATAAAACAATGTCTCTTGAGTTCTTTGCACTTTATTTCATCAAAATTGGTCCAACGAAGCGGAAGTTATGCCAAAAATAGTGAGGCATGGTAACATCCTAATTGAATGTAATTGTCATGGGAGCCGCCAGGTCTAAGTGAAAACTGACGATTGAAATGACAATGCTTCACTAAAATTGATATAACTTCGGTTTGTGTGAACCAATTTGACTTCGATTTGAAAAATTGCTTTTGTAGCAAAGTCATTTTCAGGGTGGAAAGAGTGAAATCTTTTTGCCCCTGAACTTTTTGCGGTCGAGCCGCTTCAGTCGGTATATCATGCAACCAACCTTAAACGTTATGCAACATGCTATGGTATGCTGAATTATGAGTTCTCTAATCTTTTGCCTAACTGTTTGCCAAATTAAGAAAATTTAAAACAATTTTCTTTAACTAATACATCAACCAATCTTTACACTTAAACTGGAGAGCAGTAAGATCCAAATGTGAGTTGGGCATACAGTAGTAAGCAATGTGAAGAGAGTGGTAGAAATGATCCATTCTTGTCAGTGGGTATAGAGAAGGAGGTGACTGAAATGATCCATTCTTGTCAGTCAGTGGTGCAAAGTGAAGAGGGTAGATGAAGTGATCCATTCTTGAAAGTACGTTAAAGAAAAGAGAGTAGATGAGGTTGCATGAACAAAACTGCCAAGAGCATAGTTGGATATGCGAGTCTAACTCGGCTGTACATGTCCCTTTGTTTTCATGTGATCTTTCAACATAGTGCGGCCATTACCCTTGTAGGATAACAATGAATGACACAACTCACAACTAGCTTTTCCAGGAAGATTCATTTCGACAACAATATCTCCGATCTTCACTTTCCTGTCAGTGCAATCTGAATTTACAAGCACCTCCTCCTCTAACCACTGAAATTTCCACCTATTACCACATCCTTCATCAATATATTTGATAAGTCCTTCTTGGTCTTTGCCGAAAACCTGGTAGCCTCCACTCGCCATTGTTCTTATCGCTAATGTTACTACACAGATCTAGGCCTAGTCAACTTTGCGAATGGAATAGACAACAATTACAATGGAATTGTCTCTCAGGACCGATTACCCAAATCGAGTCTAATCAAGTGGTGCTGTATTTTTGGGGCCCATCCAGCTTCCCCGCATGCCTAGGCTTCCGCGTGTTGATTGACGATCTCGGCGTTGTATCAAGGCGGTGGGACATTTTCTATATTATGCGATTCAATAAAAAAAATAGATCTAGTTGCAAATTCGTAATCAGCGGCCCGAAATGAGCAAAGTCTAAGTGTAAAGATCTGTGTTTATGGCTCTGTTTCAAAAATAATTCGTACATAAATGTTTGTCATCACGGCACCCCCACCCCATCCCCTTTTTCCACGGAAGAGGGGCCTACGCTGGGAGTACTGCATTCCAATAGGGCCTAGATCAAGGCCTATCAGTGTAGTATAACATTTTGATTGCAAGCCGCTCACATACACTAAACACACACGCGCGCATGCGATCACTGGAAATACCAAGACCACAATAGGACTAGACAGCCAATCTACCAACATAAGTCTGCCACCTAGGCATTTCATGATGAGCTTCACCCACCGCATACTTTCCCTCTAAGTAACATTATGTAGATCTAGATATAGATGTAATTAAGAATCAGCGGGAATCTTCTCATGACCGGTCCAAGCCGAGTTAAGTCACGGATTCTTGGCCGAGACCAGCGTGCCGCGAGTTCTCAGCCGAGATCACCCTTGCCGCGGATTCTGGCCATACCTCGGCGTTGCCGCGGATTTCAGTGGATAACTTTCCTTCCTGCATTTTAAAACCCACGACTCGATATACCTGGTTGTGTAATTTTTTCAAGACACCTAATATGTAATTTATGCATCGTTGATATGGCATTTTCTGAGTAGGCCTGTTAAAATCGTTGGTGTTTCATTATGCTGGGACATATTTTGCTTAAAATCGACATACTTATTGATAATAAGTCAAGATCTGTGTGAAGTTTTATTTTGATCGATACAGAGTGAAGAGAGTAATGGCCCTTTGAAGTCCTGCATGTTTTATTCTCGCATCCGATATAGTTTATTATTACGTAAGGCACACTATTGGAGAAGACATCAAAGTTAACCCATTCCCACCTAGATCGACCACTATTGACTGCCGCGAGACCCTTATCCTGTACCTAGATCGACCGTAATCGGCCGATGGCTGCTCACTCGCTCGCAATTTCGATATCGCCTTCTTTCGGTAAAAAACTATGATATAATATGACTTCCCGTTAGACGCGATTTCAAGCTTCTTCCGGATGTTTTCACTTTCGACGTAGCCTTTCTGAGTCACAGAACAGTCGCTTGAAGTTTATGACAATTTTCGCCAAAATTTTTATAAGTTTTCGGCCAAACTGATGCCTGACTCGTTGAATCTCTTCATGCATTGTTTATAACGCTGATTTTCATAGTTTAGACTGTAAATCAGACATTGCGGATGAGATTGAAGAAGAAAGAATACCTAGTCACAATAATGAGTCGAACAGAGATCTACGGTAGATCTGCATCGCGATTTGACCTGAGGAAGGTTTTGGATGAAAGACGGGGAAAGAGATGAAGAAGGGGCCGTCAATGATGGATGTTGGGTTGACAAGTTGTAATGATTTTACACACCAAGAAAAAAAAATGGGAATGAAAAGTAAATCATAGAGGTTTCTTTTACTGTTTATTTCCATGTTTTGTCTTGTATGGTTGTTGTGTTACAGCAGGTTAAAAATGATGAGGTCCATTTGTGTGCAGCGTTATGTCCCTTCTTTTAGGGTATGACAGTCGACTCTGCAGCAGGGGCTTAGGTGGGATTGAGTTCAAGCTATATTAACTATGTACCAGCATGTACTTTTAACTCACCTCAACAACATATGAATTAACAATGCCTGATCGTGGGATGAACCAATGCCTGAACTCTTCTTCAGTGAATAATGGTGCCAAATTGTACTTCTGCATGTGCTATGAAATTAAAAAGGCAAAACTTTACATTAAAATGTTTTCATGAAAATAAAGTAAACATTTCTCATCAATAATATGCCACTTTTGGGCTATTGTCAAACCTGAGGCTGAAAGGTACTACAAACAGTGAAAATCCATTAAAGTTGTATATATAATGCTAACAAGGTGGCCCATTCTACAAACGGGGAATTTAGAATCAGGCTACACATTAGACTGACAATTTGACTGTCACAACACCCATGACATACCAAGTAAACCACAGTTGCTGCAAACACTACTAAAATGAACCCTACATTCTAATTATAGATCTATTACTTTATTTGTGTTTGAGACTCTCCCGCCTCTCTTCCACTTCGTTTCTCATGGTGCAAAATAGTACAGATAAGCCTATAATATCTAGATCTAGAACTGTATCTAAAATGCGATCTTGAATCTAGATCTAGATCTAGATCTCGATCTAATCGGGTCAATTAAGACTGCTAATCTAGATTTAGCTCTATATCTAGATCTACATTGGGCAATAGGGTTACCAGAAAATCATGTTCAATGTCCAAAGTGTCTAAGTATCTGATTGTTAATTGACTTTACCGAAGCTTTGGAAGCATCCATAGAATGAAGCAATGATAATGAAAGCCGGCATTATTGTAATTCGTAAACAATGTTCCGGAACCGATGAGGGACAAATGATGGATCTAGTTCGGCATGAAAAAATATCTAAAAATTGTAAATTCAATCGGCCTGTTAATTAAAATAAAGAGCACTTTCCAACAAAGTCTGTTATCAGTTGCCCATGTCTGTAATTTTTGTAAAATTTTAATCCCTGCCGATTTTAAGAACATGCGAACCTAAGATAAGTCTGTAATTTTTGTAGAGTATTAATCGCTGCCGACTCTGAGAACATGCGAACCTAATTGCGTACATTGATAGTATGACTCCAAAACAAAGCCCATACCTACCCCCCCAAAATCAGTCTTGCCAGCATTTCTGTACAGAGATTATAAGGAGAAGAAAAATTAATGAAGCAACTTTCCATTTTACCTGATGAAGAAGTTTGTAGGCCTCAGGGACATCAGCTGGTGACATGTCCCTGAATCCTGGTGTTTTGGGACTCTTATAAATAAAAAAACAAACAAAAATCATTGAACATAAAGCTCAGTCATCAACATAAAACACAATGGAAATTTCTTTTTTAAATTTCGAAATAAGATTATGTTCTAATTCTCTTATACCTATTATAAAGACTAAGAATCACAGACAAGACAACCCTTTTCTGCCAAAATTCAAAGTATACAATTGGCCAACATTGTGTTTTTGAAATGGAAGTGTTGCAAATATACACAATATATTGTAAAATGTAGCATCATCGGCGCTCAGGTACATCCTTGTAATGCACCCCCGCACCCCCTCATGCACACCATCACTCGATACTAGCTTGGCATGCCAATATTTTGGATTGGGCTAAGCTACTCTTTAGGATTTGCTGGGCTAAGCCAGAACCGAATTCATGTAGCGAGCCTAGGTCTGTTTTACACTGTTGACCACCCTGCTAACTTTGACACAATTCCACGCAATAAGCCTAGATTTAAATGTTATCCATGTCTTGGTTCTTTGTGGCCATCGTCCACAGGTCAGTGCCATAGTGCCACCTAGCGAATTTACAGTGACGCGAAGTCACGTCGTTTCCTGCAGTTCCCACGCTCCAATTCATTCATTATTGCTACGTAAAACTCCCATTGTGCAGTGTGCAAACAACACGAAGGAGCACACATTTTACTGTTAGTTGTCTGGTTTGCATTAAAGCAATAAAAAAAAAAAATTGAATTTACATTCGATTGAATATCTATTATTTATGTATCTGGATATATTAGGCCGTATATGGCCAGTTTTTGGGGCACGAAACCCTCGGTATTGTTTACCATGCTGCCATGGCTAGTGGAGCATTTATAATTCAATGCCAAATCTATGGGCATGCTTCCGGAAATACGGCGATCGATATTGAAACATACATACACACTGGTTAGTGTGTTGACAGGGATTCACCAGACGGAAAGAGCTTAGCACAGTCAAATGCATACGTGTAAGCCCGTCCATAAACAGTTTATATTAACTTTTTGTCATAAGGATCTGTGGGTCCGTCATGTCAACTTTGCATAAAAAACCGCGGGATTTTTCTAACCCCGACCGGGTTTTCCAGGCGAGGATAAAAACAAACGGGATAATCCGTAAAAAACGAGGGAGTTGGCAGGTCTGCTTATATTATCTTTGCTGAAACTTGACTTCTGGACATAATCTTTTTCTGCAGTCAGTACTAACATCTAACAGTATCCTTCATCTGGACCACAGACAATGAGAATTTATTTTCTGTTTCTGGCATTTAATCCGCAATACAATACCATACAATTGCTTTAAGGCAAACACAGGGCTTGCAAAGAGGGATAGATATTATCAAAAAAGAGACAAAATAGATAGCTTACATCTGGTAGCTTGAAGAGCTTCAGAGTTCTTTGCATAGTCATATTTCTGCTCAGATGGGAAAACTTCACTTCAATAAGCTTGCGTGGATTTAATGATCTGTGCCAGTATCTGAAAGAGAACAGAAATATGATAGGAACGCTAAAATCTATTGGAAATCTTCTTATACTTACTTTGAACATGATATATCAGGCCTTCCACTCAGCTGTGAAGAAATTTGAGGATTTTTGACCAACCGCCGGGGGGTCAAGGGGGCCGCCCAAGCCCCCTTACTGGGTCGAAGGACAGCGTCCTCTATAGGGATCAGGGGGAAAAACGGGTGTTAATGCATTTCAAAGCCAGAAATGGCTCATTTTGACATTACATGAAGGTTTCATTAAGCAGTAATTTATCATAATATATAGCACAACCATGGACCAAAGTCAGCAAGGTGCGATTCATCTTCGTCTGAAATCCTCAAGTCATTGCCCCCAAAAACATGCACATTTATTTGAAATATAATAATGTTATAATATAATATAATAATGTTATAATATAATATAATGTTATAATATAATATAATAATGTTATAATATAATAATATGCCTTTATTGCCTTTTTGTAAAATACAATAGGAACATGTTTTGATGTGATATTTACCATAGACCTCTATCAATGTTTTGCCATTCTGCAATTCTCTATATCAGACAAGTGGAAAATGATCTTTTTGTCTCTTTTACAACAATAAAGGTAATATTGTCCCCAACATCTTCAATATACATACGAAAAAAATGCAAAATAACAGCATAATTAATTCAACTTGGACTGGCACAAAAACCCATATTATACTAGTATGAGCAGGATTTAACTTTAATTACCCTTTGCCCATCTATCGAGTAGAGCACAATTAAGCTCATCCTGCTACATTAGGTTAATTAGCAAATTGAAGACAAAAAGGTTAAACTGTGCATAATAATACATCGGCCATAGTTGTCAAAGAGTCTATTAGTCTTTGTCATGTATGTACTGCTATGACCTATGCCCTTGGATCCGAGAACTTTGATAAGCATTTTAGCCTGTGTTCAGGCTAGCATCATTACTCCTCTAGCTGGATCTATCGGCATGTACAAAGAACTGTGCCGTTATGTATTACAATGTAATTGTCTTGTCCAATTTGCACAAACCACGATCGTCTAGACACATTGATGTCCAATAACATGACTGGATGATCCGTAAAAAAGTACAATCTTTTACAGTACCCAGTACCGGCAGGCTTGCCACAACCTTGTGAACATGGAAAGTCCGTCGTATGACGTCATAAGTCGTATGGCATACAAGGTCAGTCTAATGCTGCTATTTCCATCCAGATTCCTAAACTATTAATAGGATAAATTAGGTGCCTAAGACGTGGTGTCCTGTGGGAACAGTTTAAAGCAAGAGCAAGGCTTTTACTTTCGATCCCTCCTGTGGTAGACCCATGTATGGGTGTCAAGTATATAATAGCTCTACATATTTGTCCAAATACTTTAAGATGTGATTTTTCAAGTCGCATTATAGTTTATACCAACTGGCCACAACAATGAAAACCCATATTACAAATGTATGAGCTAAAAATGAAGTAAAACACAAAGAGTGATGTGCTTGCCCTAACGTTAGCAAGAGTTACAGTAGTTACAAGGATCGGCAAGGTCAATGACCTCTTCATTGTATTGTACTATCTGGCTACTATTATACTGTCATTACCGCAGGCCGACTGCAGTCACAGGCCTCTTGAAGTGTACATACATTATGTTATATTATAGAACATGTACACATAGGCCTGGGCGATTTACTCATGCACATGATAAACTGGACTGTCCCCCCCCCTCCCCTCTCCCAGTGCTGAAGTTTTGGAAAGTGGCCAAGTGACACCATATGGGCCAAGCCTTGAGAAGGCTGCAATGTTGCACATGGCCAACAGATTCTTTAATAGTACATATAATGGTTATAGAATGATTTCACACATGATTCTCTAATGAACCTGCTGCCATGTTTCTGATACAGTTACCATAATCATTGAACATTGTCCGAATAGCCTTGGAAAGAATGAAGTTTGAATTCTTCGAAAATTAGCAGTGCCGCCTCTCGCTTAAGCCCGCTCCATGCCAGCCGTTTTTATGTGGACCGCTTCTCCTTTCAATAGAGAATACGTATATAATTTCGCAGAACGTGTACGCCTGGCGAACAGCTTTCTCTCTGTGGTCACCCTTAGATCCCCGTACATGGTGACTAGTAAAACTTAAGCCAGCAATGTTAAATTTTGACTGCAGTTTGTTAAACGGCGACCGGAAAAGTTAATTCAACTCAGGCGACACTTGGATCACGGATTTTCAGGAATCCTCCCTCAGAGAAATTTTATACTTTCAGGAATCCTCCCTCTGAGAAATTTCTGCGAGGGTGAGAAATGCAAAATGCGAAATTCCGCAAATTTGGGGAAAAGTGGAAGGCCTGATATATGATACTTACTTTGAACATGATGTATGATTATCCTCAGGTTAAATAGTTTTCAAAACACACAATAAGACTTTTTTGCAAAGGAGAATCTAATTTCATAAATAGTAAGGGGGCATATCAAATCCAGATTCAAACTCTACAAGGTTTGCTACATACGATTACAAACTTAATACACCAGTGATACCATACCCTGCTGCCCACAATGAAGCAAATCCTAGTTACAAACATCCATGGTAAATCTAAGCCTAGCAAACCCTGGTTACAAATTCACATGGCAATGCATTTCTTCCTCTTCTGCTGTGTTTTGACAATTTGCATGGCAAGTCCATGGAAGAATGGGACATACATACAGGTGTTGTTGGCATGGAACATGATCTATTGAAGTGTTGGGATGTAATAAATTTATTTCATTCTTTGCTGTATGTGGTGAACTTTATGTCTCAGCAGAATCAACATTAACAATTCAGGGAGAAGAAAATGTATTTAGAATTTCAATTAGATCTGTTCTTCTATAGGCAAGGACACTAACCTAGGTTTGAGCTGGTGAGATTTCAGAAGTGCAAATCAAAACCCCTCTAGTAAAATGAGCACCATGAATATTTATGTTCAATGAAAGGAAACACCATAACAGTAGAATCCACCGACCATGGATGAAAAGAATGAAAGGCGATTCTCCCACATTTAGAAGACACAGATCTGCATCACAAAAGTTCCACTTGGTATATAAGCAATAAACATTTATCACAAACCTGCAGGATGCAACAGGTTTTGGTAGCACCACTCCAGCTGTATACACGGCTTGGAACAAGCCCTGTTGATGAACTCGTCTTGTGATTTCTTTGATAAGAACTGGGGCAACACGTTTGGATCGAAGCTTTTTATGAACACAAAGGAAGTTGATCTCAACCATTTTCTTTGATCTTAAGAAAAAAAATTATAAAATGATGAAATACGATGTAAAGACAGCAACAAAGCAGCAACTTTGAAAGTTAAGTTGAAAAGAAATTCGGACAGTCAAGTAAGTGTGAAAAATAAAATTAATGATAATGTATTTACCTGTAATCAATATTGCCCCTAAATCCACATAATATTCATACTTTACAATATTAATTCAATGTACAATATAAACATGAGCATTTATCTGAAAATCCATCATGGTGCCTTTTACCGTCTTAGTCAATCAAATTTTCATTAAGTGGTGTCCAAATTTTTCAAATGTTAAATCTAGGCAAAGTTACAGACATTGTACAAGTAAGCAAGAAGGAAGAGGAACCTGAAAAAAAAACCCCAGATGATAGGGTGTCTGCCTCCTGATATAGTTGTGTATAAAATTTATATTTTGGAAAGGCACTTTTGAAATTTGGCAAACATAATTAGACATTTTTTAACATCACAAAATATAAAACGTAAAAGATCATATTGTCAAAATCCGCTTTTTGACCTCTTGTTCTTGATTCTGAATACAGCAAATTGTAACAAAGCATATAATTTCACATATAACAAAGTATCATTACCTCTCATAGATTTTGATGTGAGCTGGTACAGCGCTAATGAATCCTAGCAATTTTTTACTTTTTACAGCACGGACACCAACATGCCACTCCCTCAACCACCCAGGAGGCTGAAGAGCCCTGAAACAAAAAGTGGAAAGTATATGCTTTCACCTGGGGCATCGGAATTAAATTTGAATTATATTTTGTCGATGTATATTGAAGACTGAAAGCCTAGACCATGACAATATTTGAGTGAATGAAAATAAAGAGGTCAGAAAAGAAGCTAAAACCATGTCTATTTAAAGCCAATAAATAAAATGTAAAAGCATACCATTGCAAAAATTCTGGTGAGTAGTCAAAGCGAAACATGTTGTCGTCATCCTCAACATAATTTTCATTCAGCAAAGTATATAATTCCTTCAGCTGTGGAAAGATGAAGCAACAAGAGAGAACACATTAATTCTATTTGTAATATCAAACAAGAACGGTGCAGCAAATGCAAACGTCTCACGTCTTGATTATTATCTTGAAATCTCATCCTTTGAAACAATGAAAAATTCAAATCTGAGTAACCCATTATCCTGATGTAAGGTGTAATCAAATAAATTTCTCTCAATGTTTACTCTAACAACCATCAATCAACTGCAAAAGAAAAATCCATTCCAAAAAATTTGACTTGATTTATAGAGCTGTATTATCACTTAGCAAAAACCCCCAACATAAATTCTCTTTCTAAAAGTACTCACAATCAAAGGATCACTTATATCAAGAGTATCCCAAGAAAACCCCCCTGGTAATGACAAAGGTTCTTGACGTATTTCTCCTGGGGCTTTGTCTGGCTCAATTTCTTCATTCACCCGGATATCTTCATCTAAAAAAGATTGACAAAAAAAAAAAAAAAAAAAAAGAAGAAATATAGATGCTAAAACCATTAGAAACCAATAACAGAATTCACATAGATCTTACATTTGTCTTGTTACTTGCAAAAAAAGTTTAAAAATGAAATACAGAAAAACGGTTAAAAAAGAAGGGGTCCCTGGAGTAAGTAACTATTTTGAAATCAGAGTAGGTGTTAGGTTTAAAAGTGGTGTTCAGCTAGCAACTAGGGGAAGGAATAAAAGTAAAAAATATTAACGCATCAAGGCGTCCTGGTTTCAATAAAAGGACACAATGTTTTCCACGTGACCAAAGTTTTACCTAACAAATAAGCAAAGTAACAGGAAGTTGAATAGGGAATTAGGGATGAATGTGGCAGGGAGAGATGTTCATTTCATAAAACATCCACATGCACAGTTGGTGCATGAATATCAAAATGCAACCTTGGATTGGTGAGACTATCCAGATTTATGATGGATGCGGTTAAAAGTTTAAGTGCTCCTGGAAAAGGCATGTTCAATTTTTTTTCCTGTATTTTGTTAGTGTTGGTAGGCCAGTCATCAACAAAATGCAAGATCATGAGTTAATCTATGGTACACTATTTGTTCGCTTCATGATATTCTTTTTCATGGAAGAAAATCTCATCAAAGTACTATCAAGATATACTATTTGAAAATATTACCTTTAAGATAAAAATTTGTTTAAATAAACTGAAACAACAAAAACAAAACAAATCTGCAAGGATGCACTGGCTTTGTGGTAAGTAAGAACGCTCTTGTTTTATAGGAAAGGTGAACATATTCAAATGTCCACATTCAATCCTCAAAAGTACCAACAATTTTGCTAATTCTTTTTTCTTAATAAATCTTTCTTCTTCCCTCCTGGTCTGCAATAATTCTTAATGGGGCACATTAAAATTGTCTAGATCTATTGCGTTGGAACTACTTTGTTGTGCTATTGGACATCTACTGAAATTTTTTACAAAAAACAAAATAAAAGCAGCATAAAGAACAGGTAAATAAAGAAAATGTTCATTACCAAATTTTGGCACTGGTTGCGTTTCCCAAAACTGAAATTTTTTCTTTTTAGCTTCTTCCATACTTTTAGGAGCAGCTTGAGGCAATGTCAGTAATTCAAGGGCATTCTGAATTTGACTTATGTTGGTTAATTTCTGGAGGAGGAATATTATATTCAATTATAATACATTCAGATGAATTGATTTGAAAGAAAGAAAATTGACTACATATCCTATAAACTGAAAATCATTTTCTACTTATTTATTAGTACATGTATTTTCTGGTAATATGTGGCTAATTCTTCAATTTCAATAAGAGTCCATACAAATCTTATAACCATCAACACATTCATATATTTGACAATGATACCATTCTTTTGCTTTTCATTGGAACTAAGATTACGTATACAAATTCCTCTTTTAAGCTTGTTCACTATATTCAAAATCACCCCATTTAGTGAGCAACTGATCAGAAAATATTAAAGTAAGGAAATTAGTTCTTCCTTAAAAAAAATTTTGTTTTTCAAATATAAATAATTTATTGAAAAAAAGGAAGAGCAATATATGATTGCAACTAAGATTGACACTCCTATGAATACTGAAAAAACTTTCTCTCCATGGAAGGTTTACATATAAATATTTAAGTCCTCAAGGGAATTCAGACTGTATTATATTTACCTGTCCATCACTGCTGGTGACAGTGTCATTGACAGTCTTATCAGTAGGAGAGTTTTCATTCTTTGAATCTTGGCTCTCTGAATCAGCATCCATTCCTGAATGGGAGAGTGAAACGTTGTCTTGTATGACTAGCAACTTGGGTTCATTTCCATCAGCTCCCTGTGTGTCGGAGTCTCCACTTGAACGTTCCACTTCCTTGGTCTTCCTTTTCTTTTTTTTACTTTTCTTCCTCAGAGAGGGATCCAAGCTAAGCATGATTTTAAAAATACAAAAATATTCTGTGTTACTTAAACTCCGTGCACTCAATATCACTTGCATTCAACACTGAGCCATTCAATGAGCTTTAAAAGTGATTTTTGAAAAAAATTGACATTTGGTTGGTTGGATCACGTCGCCAACGATACATCGTACAAAGATTTGGCATGAGAAAAGTAACCACTGTAGAAGAATTACTGTTTCGATTTATTAAAGAATGAAAGTGAGCTAAATATAATACCATTTCGTCCATCAGGAAGAAAAGTCAGGAATATACAAACTTCGTTCAGTTCAGAAAAAGTCAAACTTTTGAAACTTGCGGTCACTATCAATGTCAGTCAGATGATGGCCTAGAGCACTTACTTCCCTCGACTCACCATTTGATGCCATTTCAAACTTTCATTTCAACACAATCTAATCATAAAATAGTGTTGAAATATCAATCAGGGTTGCCAGTTCCGGGACTTTTCATTTCCTGAACTTTTCTAGTGGCCGGGGTTCAAGGGCCGCCAAGTCCAAAGCGTGCCCCCCCCCCCCACCTTGCCCCCAACATACATGTTAATATCCTACAAAGACATTGTGACTGACCAGGAGAGTAGACATAAAGACAAAACATGTTTTTACATACTCCTCTTTTCAATTATATTTTTCCCACACTATCCACAATACTATCTTGACTTTGCAGTCCTTCCCATCAACTTTCACTTCAACCTGATCCAACCACTCAAACCTAAATTTATTTTTAATGTCACTGTCGATGCAGATTTCCGGACCACATAGGGCCTATCTATGCATTTGGTGTGTTATCACAGCCCGGGTTTATTCTGCTTTCCGTTCCTTTTTGACCTCTAGATCTAATTCTCTTATTTTGATCGCACTTTTCAAGGACTCAAGTTTTTCTCTTGTTATCATTTGGATTCTGATGTAGCCTACAATATTGTCTCCCACTTATCTTCCAAGGTAAAGAATTAAATTCTTTGAAGTTGTAAGCCCGAGTCGTATGCCTATTCGTGAGCTAAGCGGGATACTATACATTGTTCATTGCACATGTATTATACTAGCCCCTTGGGGTAACGCGACTACATCTTCTGTGTGTCATCATGAGTTAGCCAAGTCATAATGCATTTAAACGAATTAGATCTACCGTTTTGGACCTCGCTACGGCTGAAAAGGACTTGGCCGAAGTGACCGACCTGTGTAAGTGACTGGAAAGCGGGGAAATTTGAGTGATGTCAGTGATATATGGGGAGGGCGGGGTCGCCACGATAAACCCGGGGAATCCCCAGAAAAACGGGAGACGTTGGACGTTTGTACACGCGAGTTCCCACAACATGTGAGGCTTGATCTAGTTCTGGAAACGAAGTGTTATTATACACCAAAAAGACGCATGCAAAATTCGTTCTTTTTGGTGTTAACCGCAACTATATCAACAAACAAACACGATATAGATCTTAGATCTAGATGAGCTCTCGGTTGTTGTTGTGATTATGATGATTAATGATTATTTATTATAATTATTGTTGTCATCGTTATCATCAGCATTGTTGCTTGCGTTTTCATTATATAAGCTTTAAAAATAAGTCGAGTTTAAAGTTATGTCCGCCACAGTATATAAGTATAAGCGGTAGCCGACAACAACAACGATGTACAATGTAGGCCTATCACGTATGACGGATTCCATGGATATTCACCTCTAGGCATGAATTTTTTAACATCCTCAATAAAACTGAAAATTACTAACACAAC
>JBCHJU010090907.1:0-10877 GCA_039654505.1 Plocamopherus imperialis | reverse complement strand
TTATTACACCCATTCATTGAGAGACATGTTACAAAACAGCAGGAAAATCAGAAATCCCAACATGATAAGGTTTCCAACGATAGAGAAATTGGTGTAAATGACAATGTGTTTGTTAGGAATTACAATAGCGAGCAAAAATGGATTCCAGGCATTGTAACCCAACAAACAGGTCCCCTCTCATATCGCATTAACACACTTTCCCACGGTACCGTAAGAAGGCACCAAGATCAAATCAGAGTCATCTCATGTGACTTGATTGCCTCACAAAAACAAAATACACCTGAGACTGAGAGTGAAAATGATAAATTTAGTGCACAACATGATTTTACTATTGATCGGATCAATACAGGGAGGCAAATGAAGAGCAAATCAAACAGAACCAAAGGGCATGTATTGACAATGGAGAGGCAGTGTTGACAGATACGTGCAAATCTGTTATTGACACAACCACAAATACATCATCAAGCGAGCAGAACATTGTCGTACCACTCAGACGCTCTGCTGGTCAATCTTAACCCCCCGACCGACTTTCACGCTAATGATATGGTTATCATAGTCATAGCGGGCCATTATGCAATTCTGGACCTGTTTGTATTATTGTTGTCATTATTAATATTAGCCTGCACAATTAATTTACGGTTAATGATGTACCCACATTTATTGTTTAATGGGTGTATTTTGACTATTGTACTTGTATTGTTCTCTGAATTATCATTGTGAAGTGCCCTTGTGATCTGAGAATTCCCCTTCCTGTCCAGAGTCTTAACAACAATAAAGTCTATGCTGTATCATCCATACTGAGCCTTGAGCTTTCTTACTATATAATATGTCATTCTGTATCCAATGACAAAAATCTTAGAGGAGATTCCTTTAATGTTGGAACCATCAATACATAGAACTGTTTATCGGAGAATGTTGTCACGGCCCCTTCCGTAAACTCATTGAAACAGATAAGACGCCTTCTGCAGAGGGCAACACATTTTGTATCATTTGAAATGCTACGAGGTAGGCCTGCATAATGTGGGAATGTCAAATGTTGTTATATTGAATATGTCAGTTTGTGCAAAATGTGAAGGTGAACAGGCAAAATCCAGCCTCAAACACCTCAAGTGCAAGTAAGTACAAGTGCTTTATATTATTATTTATGTCCTTCTTGAAAGGTTTCACAATATTTGCATTTTCCATTCATTTTCCCATTCACTTGATACTTAACCTTAAGTAGGTGAAGTCTGGAATAAATGTATACACACCTCAACTAATTCATGTGCAAATACGCTTAATATCTTGCCTGGTATTTTTTCTGGCTCTTTAGTATAATATTCATTTATATTCTGGAGAAATTTGATCACTCCATTTTTGTAAAAGTTATTGGGTTTAATTTTGGATAATTTTTGGGTTTTGAGAAGCATATTTCAAATTTAAGGGATTGGATTAGAGAACATGGAGGAGCAATGACTGCTTGTCTCTGTTAACTGATTCCGCTTCAGATACAACTAGACATCTAGATAGATTTCACTTCTTCTTTGTATATCTGGACACATCCCACACAAATGGAGTTCAAAATATTTAAACTTTATTCGGTGAAACTTGTAGAGCATGTCATGTTCACGAAATCGAATCCTTGAACCTTACTGAGGCTCTATAAAGAGTTGAAATTCACTGTTTTAAATTTATCCCCCATTATCCCTTGAAAAAGTACTTGTGTAATGTAAAATAAAGTGTTGAGAAAGGTTATTTCTGTCATTGCCATCCAAAGTGATTTTGATATTTATTGTGTCCCAAATGGATGGATGACTTTTAGGGACCTAGGTGGAGATGGGATTTTTTTTTTCTTTTTAAAAGATTCAACAAAATCTGAGTCACTTTCAACAGCTAATGATAAAGAAGAAGATGATTCACCTACAGGTATCATAACTGACCGATGTCGTGGCTTGATCCCGTTGCTTCTTACATATTGCTGCATGTAACGTATGAGGTGGGATAGTTCAAAAAGGTAACGGGTGAAATACCTTTATTGATCCATATATTATGGACATGTGTCATACAATGGCAATTACATAAATTACATACAAGCAAACATAATGCATCATCTAGAGAATACATACAAATTAATACAATGTTAAACACAATCAAACATCTTGCCATTGCTGGTCGGCACTGTGTGTTTATGATAATCTTTCTCTCTGGTCAACTGGTTTCTATGCCCACTCTCTAGTCAGCTCTGAGCTCTTACTTTATTATCCTTTCTTTAAAAAAGATTAGTGCTCATTGTGGGCACCTTGGCCGGAATCTTTGCGCATCACTGCAGATCTACTCAGTCACATGAGAATTTCAAAAACGTTGTATCAGAAAACATAATACATCAGAGAGAGGCGGGATCCCTATTAATTAAAAAATAAATATATTAAATCAAAATATGATCTTTAATATAAAATATATTAAGTAATTATATTGAAATACAATCAAATCAACTATGACTATGATAAATGTGAAGAAAAATAAAATGATAATAAATATGAATAATATTCAAAGACGGGACACCTTTACGTAGGAGCAATGAATGTTTTCATTGTACACAGACAAGGCCCATACCATCCAAACACATTTCGGTGACAAGGACCGATGGCAGTGGTAACCTAGAGAATAGGCCCTATTTTATGCTACGTGCCTTTCATTCTGCCCATCCCCAGTCCCCAGCTCTTTCCCCATCCCCACTCCCCCCCCCCCCCGGCCACGTAGCCTACAGCCCATATGGTGACGATGGACGACATCGCATATTAAATGAGTTGTTTTTATCTCGTTGTTGTTGTTGTTGTTGTTGTTGTTGTTGTTGCTGCTGCTGTTGAAGATGACGATAATGTTGCTTTTGCTATTGCTGCTGTTGTTTTATAGAGGCTTTCTGATGTTGTTGTTGTTGTTTTTGTTTTGTTTTGTTTTTTGTTGTTTTTTTGTTTGTTTGTTTTTGTTGTTGTTTTTTCGTTTTGTCGTTTGTTTTTGTTTGTTTTGTGGGGACATTTTTTGTCTATTCATTTTTTTATTGTTTCTTTACATTCCTTTGTATTTTTATCTTAGAGTCTCTGGGGTTTTTTTTTTCGTTCGATAGCAAGTTGATTTGATCGTTCTACGAACAGGGGAAATGGGGAAAGAGCTGGAGATAGAATAAACTTTTCAAGCATTGGCGACACTAGGTTACCACTACCATCGGACCTCGCGACTGTGTCACCGACAAGTGTTTGGTTGGTATTGGACGTATCTATGTAAATGTACTATGACAATTTTCGTAAAGGTGTCCCGGTTTTGTATATTCTTCATAATGTATTTTTCGTTTGGTTCAATTGACTGAATACATTGTATACCATTTATAAATTATCAATGACGAGGCGCATCAGACGCAAATATGCACTGCGTGTCTCTAGATTTCCAGTCTAGTCAAGGGACCAAACAATACCAAAGAATTAAGCGAGTTATTGAATACACTATAAGTAATGGTTTATTTTATTTTTCTTAGATTTTGTAACCTCAATGGACAAAGCATAACAATGAACAAATCAAATAGGCCTATTGTGCCCTTTTGATATGATACTAGATTGTTTCGCACCTATATCCTGAATCATCAGTCAGCACTAAAAGAAAGTGGATATGCTTAGGCCGAGGCGTTAAAACTATAGCTTTTAACGCCTCGGCCTAGGCCAATGCAACCTAGGTAGGCCCATTTAAGTCTAAGATAGGCCCTAGGTAGGCCCATCTAAGTTGCACGGCCTAGGCCAAAAGACGAAGCACCGGTAGCCTAGGCCGGTACTCGCTTATCTCTGCCTACGTGCTACCAGACGCTAGGCCCTATGTTGAATGCTTGCCCAAATAATCCCGAAAGAGGCTTGTGTGATACTAATAATAGTAAGCGATTCAGGAAAGACAACACACTCAGGGACGCAGATCTCTTACTTGCATACACTTTAAATATTCATGATTTGACGAAACTAGCGTCCAATCAAAATCCAAGAGTCATCACCTCTACTCCTCTCTTTTTGCTGGATCCCGGCCGCATTGGCATTGTCCTAAGCCATTGCATAGTCCACGTGAGAGGTAGAGTCAGAGAGAAGAGACAATTCCGACGATTCCATTATAAAAATGCAGAATAACCTAGAGCTTATATTTTCATCAATAACTTTCGGATAAATATAGTCTAGAAATGGAAATCGGACTGGACTGGATCTGCATGTGTGGAATTATATCTAGAATCTTTATCTAGACTAGATCGACAGTTTTAGATTCTAGATCTAGGCAAAAGATCTAGATCTACATCAAAAGCCATTCAGACAGAAAAGAAAGAGAACCCCCTCTATAGAAATGGACGGTGTCATGATCAGGTGATTCTTACAACTGTCACTGTCACTACGCATTAGGCTACACGACCGCATCTTTTTCACCCTGAACGCTTTGAAAGGCAATGAAAGGAGCTTGCTCCAGAATATCGAAGCTAAGTGTTTGTTGCTTATTTTCCTGTAGCAGGGGAAAAAACATAACAGAAAGTTGGCTAGCTGAAAATGTGCACTATTCTGTATTATGTGATATAATACCATCAATAGACAGACTCTTTGTTGGTTTTTTAGGAGAGGAACGGAGAACATATGACAATGTCTAGAGTGCTATTATGTTGTTCTGTTTCACGAGTAAGCAATACTAGTTTCGACGACGTCGCTGTAGGCTACTGCACGTTTACTCTATAAAAAGGAGCATTTGATCATGTTTCCAACGTCTTTGGCTGAAAACTTACAATTTGATAAGAATGCAACATAATGAATTGTGTTGATTTTATTAGTGTGATTCAGTACAAATCATTTGGTCAAATACTCAGTATCAATTCATATGTAGTATATGTTGAGGACTTGCCGCAGTTGTTTTCTATAGAATGCGTCCATTTTTCTCATCTCTGTTTGTGTCAGTGCCCATGTACAACAATTGTATGTGAGGATTGATTTCACGAGTGCTCTGTATAATGTTACTCTCACATTTACTTTTATTTTATCCGTCCTTGCCCATAGGCTCTTAAGATTGTGTAGGGCGACAACTGATAATTTTTCTTCGTTCTACATCTTCTGCGTCACCAATTAAGGAGCCTACTTTCTCTGTTACGTTGTTTTCCAAGGAGTTGTTTCTCTGCTGATGGATGCCAGTTCAGTTTTTTTCGACATTCACAATTAACTGCTACTTTCTTAAGACTTTCTGAATCTCGTCAACACTGATGTATTCAAGACCCACAAAGTCTACATCATCGGCGTACGCGATCTCTCTTGGAATCATTTCTTCAAGTTTGGATTTTGGGTCTCCTATTGCAGTCCGCACTTCTTTTAGGGCATGCTCGAGGTAGATTACGAAGAGAACAGGGCTGAGTCCATCCCCTTGGGGAGTTCCGACATTGCTGGTAAATGGGACTTCAATGTCTGCTTTATCTATTTTTGTACTGATGATAGTATTGCTTAGAGAGATTATACGGCAGGTTTTAAAGGCCCGAATCATCAATTTTTAAGATTGGTCATTTCAAGAAAATATTTTTTTAGAATTTCAAAAACCAAATATTGACGACGAATGTCATCTTTTCTTTACAGTTTTACAGCAACTGGTTGAGTTACACTCATTGCGTCCTGCCATTTGATGAATAAAATTAAAGGTCATTCTTTTCTTAGCGTTTTGACCTATTACATGTCCGATTTGGAATTTTCATGACGATGGGAGAGGTAACAAAGTGTCGAGTTGAACAAAAATGCACTTGATGACCTGTCAAGGGCCATAACTCTTCAACATGCAACTCTTTTCGTGCAATTTTTTTCTGTCTGAGGTCCTCACATGATACATCGGCAAATAAACTACGTCCAATAAAATCCCTAAAGGATTGGTCGATGAGGGGGTATATCGACCACTGGGCTCCTAACTAAGACGAGAGTATGCATTGTATGAGTCCAAATAAAGTGCTTAAATTAGAAAAAAAGAGTTGTAATATCTGAAAGCGAGGTAATAGGGCCAGATTGTAATTACATACATCATCAATTCAAAGGTTTAATTATTTCAAGAAAATTAATGTTTTGAATTTCAAAACAAACAAAAAAATATTGAAAATTATCTTTCTTTAAACAGTTTTACATTAACTGGTAGTGTTGCACCGATTGTATAATGCGGTATGATATATTAAATAAAAGGAAATCCTCTTATGAACACTTTGAGCTATTTTATGTCCGAATCGGGATTTTTATAACGATGGGAGAGGGAAAAACGTGTCGGCTGAGAAAGAAAATGCACTTGATGACCTTTCAAGGTGTATAACTCTTCAACGTGCAACGTGTTTAGTGTAACTTTTTCTTTCTTTGGTACTCACATAATGTATTGATAAATAAAGTCCGTCCCATAGAATCTCTAAAGGATTGGTCGAGGAGGGGTTTATCAACCAGTAGGCTCCGTAATAAGACGAGAGTATGCATTGTATGAGTCCAAATAAAATGCTTAAAATTGGTGTGGGGTCGGGGTTAAAGAAAAATTTGCATAAAATAAAGCATACGGTCTAGAGAAAATAGTTGTAACATCTGAAAGCTAGATAATAAGGCCAGATTTCAATTTCATGCATCATCAATTCAAAAGTTTCATGATTTCAAGAAAATTAATGTTTTGAAATTCAAAACAAAAAACAACGCCGAAGATAATCTTCTTTTCAAAAGTTTTACATTAACTTGTTGTGTTTCACGCATTGTATCGTGCCTTGTGAAATATCAAATGCAACGCAATTCTATTCTGAATATTTTTGAGCTACACAAGTCCAAATTGGAAATTTTGTAACGATGGAAGAGGCAAAAACGTGTTGGGTAGGGAAAAATTCACTTGATGACCTTTCAAGGGCCATAAGTCTTCAACGTGCAACTTATTTGTGTACACCTTTTTTTTTTATTCCTCAGACTACCTAGTCTTCGAAAACACAACCATATAAAATCCCTAGGGGGTGGAGGGGGGGGTCCAGAGGCCCCAAGACTAATATTGGATTGGGAAGTGGGCGGAAAAAGAAGTAGATGTAGACCTAGAAGACAGTGGAAAGACGAAATCGTGGGCTGACTAGACGTAGGAGACATCACGGATACCGGACACGTGTCTGGGTGGCAACGTCCTTTTCAAGGTAAGGCCAGGTAATCATTGATCAATGACTAATCACGGACAAGTCAATTAAAGCCTTGACCAGTCATCAGTCATCAAGGACCAGTCAACCAATCAATGACCAATCGACCTCCATCCTTGATCAATTATAAATTACACAAACGTTACATGCATACAAATTCCCACTTTATGGCATGACCATTTCTAGTCACGGACCAATCACCTGCCATTCACCGAGGAGTCACCGATCACTGACCCATTTATGAATTCTGAACTTTGACCCGTCCAGATCTGACATGCCGTATAATGTCTGCCTTCACTAGTGAAGATTCTGACATGTTCTTGTCATATTCTATATCGAAGTTCCCCACACAGTGGCTACCAACATGCATTGTATTATCTTATATTTTATAGACCGAAAGAAGGTAGGTATATTATGAAGTTCTTCCAAGTTGCCGCCGATTTCTTTGGTTCTGGTTTTTGTTGTTGTTTTGGTTAATTCTCTTTTTTTTTCTTTTCTTTTTTGGCAAGCTCATATACGGTCCAAGGGTGAAAGGAGGATTTTCTCTGAGTTATGGTGGTAGAGATTAGTATTCAGCTATTTTCACTGTTGTTTCATGATATCCCAGCGGGGTGTTGAAGATCTCTGTTGGAAATGGAGACCAGGCTGGGTATTTTTTTAATGTCTAATATTATAACATTTAGAGTTTGGCATTCATTCTTCTTGTTTGTAAAAATGATCGCCTCGGGTGTTCTAGCATATTGGTGACGTTTGAGGTTTCATCGCATATCCCTGCAATAAATCGTGCGCCCCTTCTTGGAACCTGCTTCATTTACTTTGGCTAATACGACGTTAAAATCACAATCAAGCGCCTTTATGTTAAATTTCAGGTAACTTCCCTTTCAATTCAAAATCTTACAAAGCCGATGGCGCCTTTTTGGACACATATCAAGAAGAGGTAGGAAAATAGCTGCAAATATAGCCATGAGCACACATTTCATCAAATGCGAAAAATGTTAAAGGGGAAGGCCACCCACAACTATGTTAATACCCATTTATTTATTATAAAGATCTGTCAATGTAGCAACACAAACTTAAGACCTATAGGATTTATAAGGCCTAAAGATCATAGCACAAGACCGAGACCAGGGAAGAGAACCCATAGCGGAAGTAACGAAGGCAGCCGAGGCGACATAGTCGGTTGACCGTAAGGATCTTTTGTCACGTAGGTGAATAAGACGTTACGTGAACATACTTTGCTGCTTATTGCCTTGCTATTTGCTGTTTGAAGTCGCTACAATTCTTTAAACACTTACATCCACTACATACACCAATGGACTTAAGTGTTTAGAGAATTGCAAAGACGCGATGGTGACTTCGCCTTGTAGTGGCCCAGCAGTTGTACTTCACTGTGGCCTAGCAGTTGTACTTTTGGCTGACAACCAAAAGGTTGATGGTTCCAGTCTCGTCAGAGAAAGTGGCATTTAACATTGGGCAATGTTATTTGCACTTATTGCCTCCGTTTGCGGCACTGCTCTGCGCCTGACACGGGTTTTCGGTCACAAAACAAAGTAGAAATTTCCCTTCTGGGATGAATATAGTGGATTTCATTATAATTATTTAATTTATTATTTTTTTGTAGTTGTAACAAGTACATGTTTTAGTGCAACTTCTAATTTTACGCCCACTTTGCATGATTCTTGACGGACTTAGAACAAGTATATCGACTTTATCAACCAGCAGTTACAGTTACAGGTAAATTTTCTATCATGTCCCATACTCAATATCAATTCTACCATGTGTACCACATACCATGACATTTTCTACTATGCCTCATATACCATTACGTTTTATACTATGTCCCATTTATCATCACGTTTTATACTCTGTCCCATATATAATTACGTTTTCTATCATGTCCCATATACCATGACGTTTTCTACCATGCACCATATTCCATGACGTTTTCTATCATGCCCCATATACCATGACGTTTTCTATCATGCCCAATATACCACGACGTTTTCTATCATGCCCCATATTCCATGACGTTTTCTATCATGCCCAATATACCATGACGTTTTCTATCATGCCCCATATACCATGAAGTTTTCTACCATGCCCCATATTCCATGACGTTTTCTATCATGCCCCATATACCATGACGTTTTCTACCGTGCCCCATATTCCATGACGTTTTCTACCATGCCCAATATACCATGACGTTTTCTATCATGCCCCATATTCCATGACGTTTTCTACCATGCCCCATATACCATGACGTTTTCTATCATGCCCCATATTCCATGACGTTTTCTATCATGCCCCATATACCATGACGATTTCTATCATGCCTCATATACCATGACGTTTTCTACTATGCCCAATATACTATGACATTTTATACAATGTACCATGAAATTTTACCATGTCCCATATTTAATGACATTTCAATACCTTAATCAATGCGTGTTCGAAACCATAGTAAAAATTCCCGACAGATCTAAATAGCAGAAAAGGTTGCGTGATTCCTTCCCTTCTTCTAGTGGCTTATAAATGCTGATATCGATTCTAAAGCCAATGTATTTTACACATGTAGGTGAAATTCCAGTTACGAATATTATTTATCTCTTCAGTCACGATTGCTTTAAAGTCAACGGGCACGTATGTCATACGTTGGCCACAGGAATGAAGTCCTTTAATTGGACTGTATTTATATAGGAATCAAGCAATTTACTATGCAGTTGTAGGATTGAACCATCTTGCTATGGACTAGATGTGCGTATAGTTGGCTACAGGATTGAAGCACTTTCCGATGGGCAAAACACGTGTCTCCTTGGTTATAGAAATGAAACATTTTACAATAGTTAAACCGTCTGACGAATTGGCTTTAAGATTGAAACACTTTGCCATAGTGAAAACGTCTGACGAATTGGCTATAGGAGTGAAACACTTTACAATAGTTAAACCTTCGGACGAATTGGCTATAGGATCGAAACACTTTGCTATAATGAAAACGTCTGACGAATGCTATAGGATTGAAACACTTTACTATGAACACACGCGTGTCTCCTTGGTTATAGGAATGACACACTTTACTATAGTGAAACCGTGTGATGAATTGGCTATAGGATTGAAACACTTTACTATGGACAACACGTCGGACGAGTTGGCTATAGGAATGGAGCACTTTACTATCGTCAAATCGTCTGACGAGTTGGCTATAGGAATGAAACACTTTACAATGGACAAGTAGTTGTCTGGGTACCTTTAGGAATGAAAGACTTTACTGTGTACTAAATCTATGTCTGGTTAGCTATTGGAATGAAGCAATTTAATATAGAAAACCAGGTGACTATTTGAGCTATATCAATTAATCGCTGTACTGTAGACTAAAAATTAGTATTTTTCTATCTAACAACGTTTTGCTAGGTAGTTCATTCATACCGTGAGAGATAAAGTAAAAACGATTTGGAAATTAATTGAAGGAAGGATGACAAGCATAATGGATCGTTCTCCTCCTATAACAGAAACGCGATGAATTTAAAGTAGCATGTCCAATTTATTGTCAATTAACTGAATAATGGGAAAATGATGGGAAAATCTAGGAGAAGGCTTCATTTTTGCCTTCTAAAAAGAGACAGTTGAACAATATATTTTGCGAATTTTTAGAGTACATATTACCGTGTGAGGGACACAGGAGTGACTAAGAACAAGTTGACCAGAGTGAGAGGGGATATAT
>JBCHJU010090796.1:0-10880 GCA_039654505.1 Plocamopherus imperialis | reverse complement strand
TAAACAATAAAAGTAGTCCTTTCAAGCCCCTCTGCTTACATAGGGCCGGAGCTTATCACAGTCTCCACAGCAGGAGGCGGACAGTGACAGATTAGATCTTTCTGAATAGGATGCTAGTCTTTTGCAGAATACTTTTCCAGCCAAAGCTGTACCCACTTTAGGCAGTGTCGAGTGAAGCAACAGAGGTAATTTTCTTCCTTAAGGAGAGAGTGCATTTCCATACCGAGGTTTGAACCATTGACCTCATCTGTCTTCAGCCCAACACTCTACTGCATAGCCACTACGCCCGCTATATATATATGTATGTATGTATGTATAATAGGATCACTCTTAATGTTACATCATTATTCTCTCAGTAAAAACATTATTTGCTTTTTTTTTGCCGCCAAACAATTAAGAATCTGTCTTGTTTTACTTCTACACTATTTTTGTTATAGAAGTAGTGATTTGTCATGTATATTCTAGTATTTTTTGGGATGCCTTATTTGCGTTTTATTTGCAAATTGCTCCTTAAAGGACAAAAACAGACTGTACCTACTGTAAAATACTTAATACAACTTAAAAGTTGCTGAAAGTTGTTCTTGAGTCTTTTTGTTCTATTTCTTTTGAAGTGCAAATAATTTTTTATACTAATGTTGTGTTTGTACAAACATGTTGATTGATATTAATTACTGTTGATACTTAAATACTGCCTGAGTGTCTATGGGACAAAATGACCACATAAATTATGACATGAATTTGTACAGTGTACTATACGTGTGAGATATTTTCTCTTTTCATTGTAAATTATCTCCACGAGGAAGAAAACGATCCCATGAACAAATTAATACATGCTTCTCACCAAATACATGTAATCATTCATTACTTGAATTTGACAGGAGTTTATTACTTTACTGTATTAAAATCTTGTTTTCATTCTTTGCAGTTGTTTTTGTATTTAGAGCTGCTTGTCATGATTTTCATGGTACATGTTTTTAGTTTTTTCAGGTCCTGTTTGAAACCACAAAGTTGAGCTTGATTCTCCTTTATCATATACCTCATCCCTTTCAATTTGTGTAAACGCCCATTAGTTCCTTTCTTAGATGTTTAAAGATAATTTTAGGACAAAGTTGTCCATGTTTTATACAATGCAATGAGTGAATTTAGAATATTAGTAACTAGTTCATTATAACTCTGTTTAATATTATAAGTGCCTCCGTATAAAACCTTATTTTTTCTTTTCAGAAAAGGAAAATAAAGTGAAATGCAAGATAAAAACATATTTTCATATCTCAATGAAGATTACCAGTACTATAATTTCTGCTAATTTTTTACTTTTCCATTCACTGCTGTATGTATTTTTTCTACTGGCCTGAGTTATTGGTATAATGAGGTATATGTGTCAAGTATCTTATGTTTTCCTTCAATATTTTTAGTATAAATGTCAAATCTGATTATAATTATAGATTGCGTCTCTCTTAAGCCCATTAGCTCCTTCCCCCCCGCCCTCTACTTGTTTGTTTGAAAGAAATTTTATTATTGCCCATTTGCATTTGTCACATGGAATGTTGCAATTATTTTTCATTACCAAGTTTGATTCTGAGTGTTTCCTTTTTTTAAAAATCACATTCAAATCCACTAAAACTATTGATGTGGTAGGCAGGATGAATGAGTGCCTAGTTCTGTTGGAGGCTGACAATAAACTAGGAGGTCCAATGTGCCTTTGCACATGTAAAAGAACCCCCAGTGGTTACAATTGAAAAGAGTAGGCCATTTTGCCGTTACCGAGGGAAAATTCAATCCTACCAAAATACTCATTTTGGACACATGCACCCCTACAACGTCTTGTACCTGAGACTTATTGACTAGTTCATTACTCTGAATTCAAGTAGAAGAGGCAAAGATCAGAGGGGAAGGGAGTTTGGCTGGGCGCCCATTCTCCCCTTATAATACCAGCCCAGACATAGCAATAGCATTGCTACAACATCATCAACTCTGCCGCAAAGGCCATCATTGATGCTTTCTCATCTCATCTTTTCACCACGGGACATGAGTTTTGTTTTGGGTTGTTTGATTGTTGTTTTTTTTGGTTGGGGGGGGGGGGGGGGGGTTCTTCAAACTTCATTACTTTTACCCAACACTCTCCTTGACCCTTGATTTTCTTTCATGAAAATAAATATAAGAATGGTGAGGCATGAGATATTGAAAAGACCTTGGTGTTTATCATATCCTAATCAGATAAAGTAAAAGCATTTAATATTAAAATATACCATACCCCGTATGGTCCAATTTTTTAATACATGTAGAATTGTCAACATGTATATTGGGTGGGCTATATGGAAAAATACTGAAATTTGAATGTTGATATTGAAGTATTGTTTGTTTACTGATCTTTTGAATTTTATATTTGCAATGAAACAATCTACTCTCTACTGGACCTACTTCAGTTAATATATCACTCCAGGTTTCTCACAAATTTTAAAATAAGGTAACTAAACCAGTGGGTAAAGTTTTATTGATTTCATTGATGATTTTCAGTTCTATGATATTTCGTCCCTCAAAACACGTACTAGCGTAAGCCACATCTGACCCGGAATCGAGTTAGAATCAACATTCAATTACTTGTCACACATATTTTCTCCTATGTGAAAATCTAAGGAATCGAACAACAAATAGGGGACATAAAACCTATTTTGATTTAAGTCACAATAAGGTTACAGAAGTTGTCCAAAACTTTAAATGGCTCTCCTGCAAAAGTAACAAAATGTGGCTTACGCTAGTTCGTGTTTAGAGGGACGATTTGTGTTATGTCCGGCAGATTAATTTTTCCTTTTTTTTCCCCCACATGAATGCACATTAATAAAGGGACACAAATCATTCACTTAACAATGATTTATACTTTTTAATAAATTATACAGTGATGTTCATTCTAAGGAAAAGTATTTATTGCAAATTTTATTCAATAAGATGACTTTGATTTCATTAGAAATGAAATCATGGTCATGTCTTCATTTCTAAATTCATGTTCATGGGCATAATAAATGGGTTTAAATTATGTCTCAGGGAATTTTATCCCTCCAAGTCTCATGAAAGCTTTAAGATGGACCATAAAAAAAAAAAACAACTGGTTCTGGAAGCAATATTCTTTATCATACTTTATTGTAGAAATCTATGGAAGGACACTTAATCTTAAAGTAGACACGTCATGAAAGAAAAAATGAACAAGAAATTCATTGAAGAAGAGCTTGAAGGCACAGAGTCTAGGGATTGTAGTTCAAAGTTAAAAGGAAGATTTAGCAGTACCTTCCTAAAGTTCATGGTTAATGAATTAAGAAAAAAAAATTCTCAATCCCCCAAAAAGTGACAAAAAGAATGTCTAAAATAGACCAACAAATACACAAATGTCAGACAAAAGACAGCCTGGCTGCTCAGAAGATAGAAAGGAAACAATAGAGAGCACAAACTTAATAATGCAATTTGACGAAATGAACAAAATATTATAAAATGTAGTAAGGACTCATGAAGTACATTGTATTTATATATTATGATATTGAAAAACAAAATAAATGCGTCACTTTTTGATCCATTGTTTATTTAGAAAATAAAGTCATTATATCACTCAATATCCTCCATCAGATAACATTGTCATCTTGGTGTCAAATACAGCCAATGTCAGACCAGTTTGCTGAAATCTCTTTTTGACTGTCAATCTTTTGCTTGTTTTATTGTTATTACTACTGCTTCAGCCATTTTGATTTATGGATCTATACTATTTTTGCAAACAACATTTTTGGGGGGCTGATGTGTTCGGAGATTTGCATGCATTGGGGGAGCCCAGATAGCCAAAAAGCCTTAGTAGACAGGGTCAGTGAATCAAGTGATGCTGTCCATGTTAGTGTTGGGAGAGATGACATCGATAGTGCGTCCTTGGATAAGGTACTTTGTCTAATTATTCAAACAGACAAGTGATAAAGAGTACATGTAGCAGTTCTAGAATTCTATACATGCTTGTATTTTAAAATAGTTTGTCACAAGTGGGATATAATTTTATCATACCATACAATAAAAAAGGAATTGAATAAGTTTCCTACCTGGTTTTCTGTTAATTTTACAAATTCCATTATATCAAAAAGTGATGCTTCACTTTTGTCTGTAAAACACAAAACAATTATAACTAACAATAAGATTAAATTTACCAACATTCATATATCATTTATAATATTTTATGTAACGCCATCATCAATGATCACATCATCCCAAGACCTTCCTTCTCGAATGCAGCCATCAATTACACCAAGTATTTTGCTAACTCGTCTATCAAGAGCGTCAAGATGACCTTCTGTCAAGATTGGAGCTACAGGATCTAGTGACAAGGATTGTCGCATCACTTGGCTAAGGCTTTGAGGGCCATGGTATAGTTTCATAAGTTTAGACAACGTTGATAAGCGGATCATACAACATTGTCTTACAGGGGCCAAACAGGAGATGCAGTCATATTTAGTTTTCCCAAATCTGTGTGAAGTAAATGAAAAGAGAAATATTCCTTAAATAGCCATATAAAATGTGTCTGAGGCAAATAAAACAAATAATTCTGGATATATCAACATTTATTTCCATTTATCGCTCATCAATCCCACGTCCAATTACATAATACATATGGTACTATTTTGCTTTGCATTTAGAGACTACTGCACCTGGTTACCTGTATTAAGACTAATAAGACAGAGTTTAAAATGTGAGAACTGATTTGACTGTACAAAAATATGAATGTACCCTTGGAAAGTCTTTGCTGGTTTCTTCTTGAATTAATGTAATCCAGTTTAGACAAACTCACTTAAACTTTTGATTCAAGTGACATTTCTTAAGGATCCTATTTTCCCCTTCTGAAACATATATATATATATATATATAACTTTCTGGATAAATCAATTTTGCATAACTCATCCTACAGGCATTAAACTTATTTTCCTTATTTCCATCAAATTATCATAAATTAGAGTCAAATTCGACAAGAGCTATACATGTACTTTCCAAATCTAGGAGGCGTTGTTTTCTTCAATGGATAAGCTATTATTTAACTTAAATGCTAAGGAAAACTTTTATCCTAGCTTGAAATGCAATACATGTATGTTACTGAGACAGACAGTATAATGAGGAATGTTGTGGACATTTTTTCTGTACATCCCTTACCCTCAGTAGTTATAAAATATTGAACCTCGGTTAAGGCAACCAAATTTGTTTGGTCCCAACCAACGTGTAAGTGGATTCCAACTGTAGAGTGCAAATGATTTTTTTTCTCGCAATACAAAATCAATTTAAAACTGGTCATTGATGCTAAAATTATGACTCAGAAGTCCGGATTCAGGAATGAGATTTAAAAGGACACAAATACTAGCCTCCTAAAGCCTGTAAAGACAATATGAGCTGGAAGTTGACAAAAAAAAAGCTTTCATGACATGAAATTAATCTTAAATATCCAAATTCCATATTGACAATACACAGAAAATTCTTACGCTCTTCCATTATCCAAATGCAGGATGAATGTGTTATTGCCAAAATCACGAAATGTTTCATAATGATGTCGATCAAGATTTCCTGTAGATTGACAAATAATTATTTCAAAATTCAAACGGTTTTACATTATATTTATTAGTTTCTCTCCTCTAATTGACCACAGGATGCAAGATGAACAAGAAATCAGGAAATACTTGGCTGGATGCATAACTTAAAAAAAGAAAAATTAAATAGATAAAATCAGGAAACTAATAAAACAAGCGTCACTGTCCAGGTGTCAATCTTTAAAATGAGTTATTCATCCTCCATGTAAAGCATTCAGTGAGTAATGTAAATTTAAAAAAAAAACAACTTTAAATTATGCATTTGCTTAAAATTCTTTTCGGGATTTTTTTCAGGAAAAAGAAGAGAAAACTGATGTTTATCAAAGTCAAATATGGAATAAATTATAAGCAAACTAGAAAACAGTGGTGTATACATATGGTGTATACCCCCAAAAATGTTAACGATTTTAAAACTCATTAACAAAGAGTTCAGTTATTAAGTAAATAAAGAAAATTTTGATGAGCAGAAACAAAATACCTGTAAGGAAGTCAAACACAGACATGTCCAGAACATCTAACAATCGTCTTCCCTCATTGTATGGATGTTTGGTTTTTACTTTCAGGCATAAATCATTATAAACTTCCCAGTATGCCTGAAAAGATATATGAAGGAAATTAAATTCAAATTTTGATACACAGCAACTTTTTTATTTCAGAAAAGATAAAATTGGTCAATTTATCTTACCTTCATTATTTTTTTTTTTAATTAATCAATTTTATAAACTCTTCTGTTTAGAATTGTCGCTTTCAACATTCCTTAACAGTTTTAAGCTGAGGATCAAATGTATCCATAGTATCATCAACATCACAATGCATAAGGCTATCAGAGTGGGTTACACAGAATCCAATCAGACATAGTTATTACAAAATTGTCAAATATGCCACCCTCTTGTGTAAAATGCTACCCCTATTCTTTTTGTCTCAGTACAATAGGTCCATGAACAATGTTCCAAGTGGCATCAAAGTTGGTCACAACCCAGAAACCTTGGTCAAGGCATTCACAGAAAAAAAAAATTAACAGCAACAAAGCAGAACATAGAAATTGAGAGAACAGATCAGTCTAGCAAAGTAAATGGGTTTTTCACAAAGGACAAAATACGAGTTACATGTATCATCCAACCTTTCTATGTTTGCTGTAAGATCTCTTCCATGGATTACGCCATGTTTTTCTCTTTGCCGTTGACAGTGGGGGTAAAAATGCAGCCATGGAACCTTCAAGCATAATGGGGTGACCACAAATAGGATGAGAGGAATCACAGTAGTAGGAACATTGTCCATGGAAGCACAAGTTTCCAGCTGAAAATATTTGATCAGTAGCCTTTGTATACATTGTAGTTACTATCTGTAATACATATTAAAAAGCACTACATCAATTTCACTAGAAATAAAAAAGAGGCTGACTTTATCTTTTCTGATGAAAGAAATTTAAAGATTATTTAACTTGAGACTCATTTCCATTGTTTGAAGGGCGCATTTCAAGTGAGACATATTCTGATTGCAACGGTAAGAAACATTCAGAATACAGTATAAATTTAAAATAACTATAGTGAAAATTAGAAGTACTGCATACTGGTACTTAGTCTTACTGAGTCAGTCTAGCAACTTGACATGAATGGTAACAACATGAAAAGTAAGAAAGAAAGAAAGAAAAAAAAAGAAAGAAAGAAAGAAAGAAAGAAAGAAAGAAAGAAAGAAAGAAAGAAAGAAGGAAAGAAAAGAAAAGATGAATAGATATTAAATTTAGCAGCAGAAAGAAAAGCATTTCCATAAATGAATTCTTGTAAAAGAAGAAATATTTTTTTTCTAAGTTCACATGTGGGTGCCAGTTTTTGCGATTATATATGTATTATGATTATGATACCTGGGGATATAAAGAAAGTCTTGGCCAATTTAGTGTTAGCCCATTGTTCGATGTCTCTGCTGACATTCATCCATCTTCCTGTTGTTGGAGGGACACGGTGAAAACCAAGAACTCTGAAAGGTGGAAAAGAAATAATGTCAAAAACAGACACAAAAAATCAAACAAAAAGCAAAAAACAAAAACAAACAAGAGAAAAAAAAAGCCCAAACCAGAGAAGATTATATACCATATACTGTTATATACTTATAGGAAACTAGCTTTTTCTGATTATTGAAAAAAACTGACACCAAATAATTTCTGAAAAGAAAAGTTAAACAAATGGCTCAATCTATTTTCCTATTTCATTCTGCTGTATGAGAATAAAAATAAAATTAATGAATACAAAATAGGGACTTCACATGCACAGGGTGCTTAATTTTGATGTTGCTTTCTCTATTAAGAAGGATGATATTCTGAAATTTGTTAAATTGCTTTTGTTTGCTTTGGATTTATTTCTTTGATTTAAGTTTATGTTTTTAACTTTGATCAGTACAGTTCTTGTTCTATTTCGTTTTTCACTAGTTGTTCTTTTTTTGTTGGATTTCTGCTGTTGCTGTTTTGTTGTGTTTTTGTGTGTTTTTTGGGGAAGAGGGTGTTTTTGAAGTTGTTTATTGTTTGCTTTGGGTTTTTTTTAGTTTTGCTTGTTTAAGAGTCCTTTTTCCCTTTGTTTTCATTCGTTTTATTTCTTGACAGGAGGAAGATAACTAAACAAATCAGCCATTCTTGGTATATACCTAAGGTATTTCCTTATTTAGATAACAGTGTAAAGCCTCATTCTTTTATGGAGAAATATGATCTAATATTTAAGCCATAGAAGCATTAGGCAAAGTACACTTTCCAATTGATTGCTCATATTTTAATTCAGTCCTGAAAACAAAATGATGGTTTTTACCTGTCCAGGTGAAAAGCTGCAATCTCTGCATTGTGCCTTTCATAATCAGCAAAATAATAATGGTCTGGAAGAGTTTCTTGCTCCCTTGGAAATCTGAAAAAATAATTATTGTTTTCTATGTTACTTTCCATTATATACAAATGACATGAAAACTTGTTGGAGATAAAGTCCTCCATGTTGAAATTTCTGGTACCGGTATAAATTATTATTATCTTCATCCTCCTCACTCCTCAACCTCCACAATCATTTTCTTCTCCTCCACTGTCAGTATAATAGTATCGCCATCATTAACATTTTCATCATCTTCATCATCATCATTAATATCACCATCACCATAAAATTCACCACGTCACAACCATGAACCCCATCCCTGCCACCAATAACAACAACAATATCATCATCATCATCATCATCATCATAATCATCATCATCATAATCATCATCATCATCATCATCAAAAAACCATCATCATCATCATCATCATCATCATCATCATCATCATCATCATCATCATCATCATCATCAAAAAACCACCATCATCATCATCATCATCATCATCATCATCATCATCATCATCATCATTATCATCATCATCATCGTCATAAAAACCATAATCATGGTCATTGTTATCATCACCATGATCATCACTGCCATCATAGTCTACCTCAATCTACCAGCAATGTACCAAAAGAGAAAATTACCTCATAGGTTTGAACAAAGCTTGGCCATCATCCTCCATGGTGATTATCAACTTGATTTGAGTTCCCCCTTCCTTCTGTTCTGTTACATGAGGGGAGGGAAAGATATCAAAAGGATTAATGGAAATCAATACTTATAGCTCAGAGAAGAACAACAAGTATATAATATACAAATCCAATCCACCTGAATAGTGACGAAACAATCAGCTAAAGTATTTATCAGGGATTCTACAAATATGAAACCTATGCCATTTAAATTATTACATGATACAATACAAGACATGGACAAAATAAAAATACATGTGGACCTCTATACCTAATCTGTGTGATATAATTCCACAAAAGAGAAGACATTAACAACAAAGACATATTACAAATGTAATAGATTAGTACCATGTACCAAGCTATCTCACGCAGACGCAGACAAAATGAATAATATCAAAGTGTCCCCAGTATCTAACTCTATAGAATAAAAAGACTCGACCATGTAGGACTTATGATGGACTAGGAAATACTGGTGGTAGACAGCCAATGAAAACGAGACCAAATTGACACTAATAAAACGCTTTCAGTCCTACCAACATCCACGACAGGAACTGTGGCCATGTCCTTGAGAAGGCGGGAGACAAAGACATCGTCTGGGTCATACAGGTAATGCTGGTGGATTCCATAATGGAAACGCTCCCATGCACTTTTGCTGGGGACAGGAAATTAGACAGATAAGAGAGAGAGAGGGGTTTATTGTCTCTTGAGAAATAAATTGAATTTTATTTTACACTACATGATATGTTAATGGGCTACTTGTGGTTAGGTTTGGGAACCTTTGAATGTCCAAAAATACATTAGCATTGTTTTGTGCAAAAGCAACATATATTAAAAGGAAATTATATAGCCTACAAACGAAATCAATCACCAAAGGAACATTTTAACATAGCAATACTAGTTGGTAGATGTGTGCATGCATATTTGTTAATATCGGTTTAAAGTAACATAGATCTATAATGTTTCATTTCAAACAATGGAATCGCAATAAGTGGGTAATGAGCATTGTGCTTTAAGTCAAGCAAAACTTTTGAAGAGGATTCCCATACCAATTCACTACATGTAAATGTAATGAAAATTTCAAAGAAAATACTTCACTTTTTAGTACTCTTAAATAAGCACTCTATAAACAAGAGAGAGAGAGAGAGAGAGAGAGAGAACCTTCTACTATTCAAACGATGATAAAAATGTACCAATAAGTATAAAGACCACTCTTACCCAATAAAACCATACACAAGATCAAAAACCACATAAACAAACACAAACACACACAAATACTGTCACCCAAACACAAAAAAAGCACACCAGCACAGTCATACAAACGCACAAACACATAACATGCAAACACTGTCACACCAACAGACCAACACACAGACACAAAAAAGAAAAAAACCCACAAAAACACATAAACATAAAATACATCAAACAGACGCACAAACACAAGAATACACAAAACACACAAACACGAAAACACTGTCACACAAACACACGAACACACAAAAACTCATACAAATACACACACACACATACACACACAATAAATTAGGACGATGCAAATCTGGACTAAATCCCAGTACAAAACGCCAGGCCGTACTTTGGACGGATTAAAAACTTGGATGGGAAGTTTTGGCGGCAATACACCGTGTGCACGTAAGAATGTCCCAGGCCCTAGACAAACTGAAATGGCCAACACTCGAGGATCGACGAGCATCGTCAAGACTTACCCTGTTCCACAGCATTGCTAACAACTC
>JBCHJU010090575.1:0-10881 GCA_039654505.1 Plocamopherus imperialis | reverse complement strand
CTCTCTCTCTCTCGCTTTCTTTCTCTTTCTCTTTCTCTCTCTCTCTCTCTCTCTCTCTCTCTCTCTCTCTCTCTCTCTCTCTATGAAACTGGATGGTAATGAACAGAGGGTTTATCAGCTCGTTGTCTACGCCGATGTTTTATTACATCATCGATGCTATTGCCATGCCAGTTGCCTTCGTTTGAATCAAACCTCTGGTATAAATCCCAGGTACACTAGACAGATTGAATCCAAACAGCGCTGAAGTATTGTGGACTCAGGAAATTTTACTTCCCGTTACTAATGTGCTTCTCAACACATGGGAACAAATTGCCGTCCTTAAGTATGCACTCTTCTAACGAGAAGAGCTCTTCTACCAAATCGTACTTTATTATGCGCATGCGCTGCGTGCCACGGTTCCCCAACAACCGCCCCCTTCCGAAATGCCCAGTCAGCACGGAGGCCAATTAATGAGGAGAAAGATAACGGTACATTTGGTCACCACCGTAAAGATAAGAATTGGAAGGAGTACGAGAAGGCAGAGAGAAAAGATAATGGACAATGATACGATGACTGAAGTCAAGGAGCATTTTGACAATGTAGAATTTTGATGCTAAAGTGACCGAAGAGTAAAGAGGAAGATAATCACCAAGCTAAAGATCATGAGGTATCATGTCTCTGGAGTAACACTAACCCTGTCAGAAATTCAAGGCCTAGTATATATTGCCTTTTGATGGAGACTTCTCTTTTCTGAAGGCCGCCTATACTGGCTTTCTCGACCAATTATAGCTTAAAATTTAACTCTCTCTTCATTGCTTTTTGCATCTTGTTCTCGATGCAAGACGCCTCGAATATTTCAATGATCTTCTTTGTCAGCTACTTCCCTTCTTTTCAACTCTGAGCAATTGATCTTAGATGTTCAAGATGATTCAGTGTTTCCAGTTTAATAAAGGTCCAGAACTGCTCTCTTATAACATGCCCTGCATATTTCATTTTACCTGTGGCTAGTTGTTGAGTCTCTCTTTTACATTAAGCTTTTTTAAGAATATCGTCTTTCTTCAAAAGTTTTTCCCAAGATATTCTAAGCATTCGTCTTCAACACCACATTTCAAAGGACTTGATTTTTTCATTATTTTTCCTTAATGTTAACATCCATAGTTAAAAATAGAGTGGACACTTAATGTTGCGTTTCTTTGTTTCTTTCTTCTAAGTAGCTCTTTGTTCTGCCAACATTTTATGCCCGCTTTTTCTATTCAGGTATTAATTTCTTTGCATATGTCTCAATCAGCACATTTTGTGTATCCAAGATATTGATATTTGTCCACCTGTTCTAATATTGTGCTTTCTACATAGATTGAGGTATATTTCTTATTTTGCCAAAATGAATGGTTTTAGTTTTCGTGTGAAAGGCTTCAAGCCTCACTATTATAATACTTGACTTCGTTTCAAAGAAATTTTACAACTCACAACATTTAATTTGATGAGGTTATCTATATGAAATTTGGAGAGGACTGTTGTGGTCTAGATACCCCAACATTCTACAAGAGTAATTATTTCAACGAATTGGTCTGTGCAAAGGTAACGATAAAAAGTATGAAAGCACTTTACAGCTCTTTCAGTCTATTTCCAGTCGAAGATACAAGAAAAAAATGGTCGTTGGAAGAAAGCGTAGGCTGAGGATGTCACTGAATGGACCGCATGTCCCCTGCACCAACTCCTGAGGGCAATTCAAGACAAAAGGGTAGCGGACGATCTCCGTTTCAAGAACTTTGTTATGCAATTGCAAACATAGATGCGCCCCTATACAGACATACGTATACACAAAATGGTACATTCTACAGACGTCTAAATACAAATGTAAATTTACGAGCATTATGCTTTTACTTATTGTCACCCCAGCCTAGTGCCCTGGTGCGCCTAACTGTACAGCCGGTACTCATTCTCCTCTGTGGCAAGTGAAGATGAAGATAAGAGAGGATTGCCCTGTTCAAGGAAACACACCAATGTCACCTGTATAAATACTCGATGTGGTTATTCGAGACGCCCCCCCCCCTCCTCCCCGCTTCCTCCCCCAGAATGTAAACGAATATTAAGGGAAAGGCTGCTGCAGCGTCAGGGACTATATCATCGATGGATTCATCTTTAATTTTAGGGTCAGGGTTAGGGTCAGGCTAGAGTCAGGGTTAGGGTCACGGTTAGGGTGAGGGTTAGGATTAGTCAGGATCAGGGTTAGTATAAGGGTTAGGGTTAGTCAGGGACAGGGTTAGGGTAAATGTTAGGGTTAGTCAGGGTCAGGGTTAGGGTGAGGGTTAGGGTTAGCCAGTGTGAGGGTTAGGTTGAGGGTTAAGGTCAGTCAGGGTCAGGGATAGATTGAGGGTTAGGATTAGTCAGGGTCAGGGTTGGGGTAAGGGTTAGGATTAGTCAGGGTCCCAGTTAGGGTAAGGGTTAGGAATAGTCAGGGTCCCGGTTAGGGTAAGGATTACAGTTAGTCAGGGTCAGGGAAAGGGTGAAAGTTAGGGTTAGCTATGGTGAGGGTTAGAGTAAGTGTTAGGATTAGGGTCGGGGTTAGGGTCAGAGTCAGGATTAAGGTTATGGTTAGCGTCAGAGATTATTGGCAAATCAAGTATCCCAATCATGACAGCTATAAATACTGGCTGCGATTTTCATTGCTTCAGCCATTGACCGAGAGAGAGCTACAAGCATAGACCTTAGGCTACTACTACTCTGGGGCTGAAGCGAGTCCTCGGTAAATGAAATGGTCTTTAGAGTCCACCAGATATTCCTCAGGTCCTCTCATATATTTTTTTTACTACTGGCAGATAACAATGTCTTCCCGCGATGCCTAACAACACAAGCGGAGGGAGGAAAGTAAAATTAGCCAAGTTCGCTTCCTATTCCCTAACCGGCATCACCCCCAAAACCTAATCCTATTAAATTCCAAAGTAAGGTAGGTGTCCAGTCTGTAAAAATAACGGCTTTGTTTGTAATAACTTGACAAAAAATAATCATGGTCCATAAAATTTATATAAAATTATGTTAATTCAAACTATGTAAAAGTTATCATAATTATGGAATAATTAGATCGGCGACTAACGAACGACCTGAAACACAAGGAGATGAGAATGGTTTGAGAATAGTTTCGTTTTCCAACAGTCATACATACATTCATGTACACACATACACACACGAATACATACACACACACATGCCGACAGGTACTCGAAGCCACGACATTGGCGCATTAACTTTTAATGGACCCGGTGGTGCAAAGTATGCATTTTATCCACCGATTCCTCCAAGTGTACTACAGGGCCGAGGACTCGATAAAAACGGTAAAAAGGAGAACAGTCCCGAGGGTGTACATGTCAGCTTTTCCAGCTCTTCCAGCTTTTATTTAAATGTAAAGGAAATTGCCATACCCAAATATGCAAAGACGTAAAAATTAAATATGGACATAAGGCGCAGGGTACCAGGCTAAATCTAATATCAGAAAGTTTGCGCTCCGGTTACTCGTCCGCTGAAATATATAATTACTTGCCGTCGTGCATTGAAGTAAGCGGGTGGAGTTTTCCAGTGGAAAAAGGTAGAATTTTTTGGGGGGAAATAGATATGGAAACCGGAAGATTGCAGGGGAAGTAGAGATGGAAAGTAGCAACATTACGACAAGCGAGGCTGCTTGCCCTCCGGAATTTACATTTTGAATTTCAATGATTGATATTTTTTATAACTGAACTCTTGTCAAAGTAGGACAAGACCAACCACAGTCCTGTTAAGCTTTAGGGGAATTTTACGGAAAGGTCAATTAAGCGTATATTTCCATTCGTCCTTGAAGCAAAATGGCTTTGAGAATACGGTAAACGGGAATTTATATAACCTGAGGTACAGTTTTCGTTTTTATTTGCCAGTTTAACGTGAATTCTTTTCATCCAAAATTATGTAGAAACGGTCTCATGCAATGACAATCAATCAATTATCTTTTTAATATAACGACGTTATATTAAAAAGATAATTGATTGATTGTCATTGCATGGGACCGTTTCAACATAATTTTGGATGAAAAGAATTCACGTTAAACGTACGATTGTCTTTCATAATTCTACAGCATTGACGTGACATAGTGGTTTAGCTGAAGGCAGTCGATCTGACGACCTTGAGGCCCCAGGCTTGAATCCTGGGGTCAGGTATGATGTTGAGTTTTTGAAGGAAAAAAAGCATTGTACACACCTCTCGTCATATTCTCAAGCTACTCAAGTGTTAATAAAGTACCCGACTCAAGGCAGTGGAAAATATTGTACAGTTGTACAGGTTGAAAGTTGCACAATTTGAAAAACGCCCAGGAAGCACTCCCCACCACTTCCCCTTTCCCTACGCTCCAAAAAAACAAAAAATCCCCCCTCAAAATAAGCAGATGTTTTCTGAGGCCGAAGCTGTTACCATTTCCCCCTGGGTCGATTGAAGCAACAGGGGTGAATTTTCTTGCATAACTTGAGGAAAAAGAAACAAAACCCGCATATGTCATTCGATGGTTTTGAACCTGTGACCTCTTGGCGGTGTCCAACACTAAACCGCTGTACCACAGAGCCACCTAAATACTGCATGCAATGATCACGAAAAATGCAGTCACTACCATTTTGTTTTTCTTCTCCTTTTTGCTCCAGTTTATATATAAATTACAATCTAAACTACCGATGAGCATACCGCGCAGTATTCATTGTACGTAGTACGCATCACTTTAGCATTCTCACAAGAGCATTCACTGCCCATAACCAGATACACTTAACAAAATTATTTTTACGTTTTAAGTGCTTTCCCAGAGAACTCGGCGTCATAAATGAGACGGCTTCCCATGGATTCGAACTTTAGTCTACAGATCTGTTATTCAGGAGTTTATCAACTAGACCTTGAAGAGCTCTCAACGCAAGCTCTGCCGATGTCACCTGGCAAGGATGAATTCGTCACTAACTTTCCCATATAACTAATTATTCAAATTATTTGTAACTTACTTGGTTGTAAATCTCGAAAATGCCCTTACAATTTTATGATAACTTTATAATAAGTTTTTTATGATATACATGCATATACATAAATCCCTCCCCCTCGAATAATTCGAACTTTAAATCAAGCTTTCACAGCGAGGATCGAACACCTGACCTTTGGCTTGATGATCGAGGGCCCTAAGCACTGAGCCACCCACGCTCCCATCATCATCATTATTATCATCATCATCACCACCATCATTATCATCATCATCGTCATCATCATCATTACATTCTAAGCATGCAGAGGCAACACCTACAAAATCACCACAAAAACCCATCCTGTAGATTGCCCGTTGAGAAAAGCATCGCGTTGCTAAGGACACTGACAAGGATGTTCAATAAACACGGTGGCGGTGACTAGTTTTACGTTTTTTGGCATCTCGCCGACACTGACACGCTTGACACTCACGTGAAGAAGCTCTTCTTCCTTTTGGCAGGACGAGTCGACAGTGGCAAACATTAGGCTGCGTACATCCTACTGGCAGATAAGTTTGATCTCATTGTGAATGTTGACGAAATGGAAGTAACATAATAATATATTAACAGAGAAGAAAATGGCTGGAAAACGACCAAAAATGTCGGTGCACTACTAGGAGACGCGGAAAGGGAAAAAAAAACCCAACAACTTAAGTCTAGGACTAATACGAACATTCAAGTGTCGGCCTCAACAAACCTAAAAGCCTTTGGATACGAGAAGACAAAGTAAAAGTCGAGGTAAAATTGGAACCATACCAAGCATTGGTTAAATATATCCTTACCTATAACTGGGAAACACTGGCAAATAAGTCAAAACTAACTTTTCAAGCGTCACTCTCCACAAACCTAAAAGCCTTTGGATACGAGAAGACAAACTTAAAGTCAAGGTAAAATTAAAACTATACCAAGAACTGGTTAAATATATCCTTACCTATAACTGCGGAATATTGGCAAATAAGACTAAGACTAACTTTCAAATGTCGCTTTCAACAAACTTAAAATCCTTTTGACACGAGAAGACAAAATAAAGGTCGAGGTAAAATTTAAACTATACCAAGCACTGGTAAAATATATCCTTACATCTAACTGGAGAACATGATACTTGACACAGACAGAAATGAAGAACTAGACGCATTCCATCGAAAATAACTCCGGCAAGTCCACATTATATATTACCCTATGAAGAACAGTAACAATTCCCAAAATTAAAATGTAACGAAAAGCCCATCTACACTTTCATGACTCATAGTCGTTGGCGTCTTTTAGGACACATCTTGAGGTGAAACAAAATAAACTCTTGCAAACAGTGCCATGCAATTATATTTTACCAAATTTGATAACACATGCAAAGGAAGACCAAAAACAACCATCGCGACTGACGTCAACAAAGCAATATCTCATACTGACCCCACACTTAAGGCTCAAATCATTGGAAGACTTTGAAAACATAAGATTCCTCGTTCAAAACCGCCCATCTGTGAGAAGAATGAAAAAGAAGATCATCGAAATTGCTGAGGCGTCCTGCTCCGATGAACAGTACGCGAAAAGCGATTGACTTAGTAAGACGGTAGAGCCAGAACTTTGTGGACTAATACTAGAAGGTAGATGGAGGCTCTTTGGCCATATCTTTGAGAGAAAACCCAAATACTCCCGGAAATAATAAAGCCATGTTGGCACTTCTTTCCAGTAAGTTGGCGACTAATGAACAGAAGACCAAGGGCATACGATTGTAGCAGTTTTAAAATAAGGTAGACATTGAACGTGCGTGAAAACAACTGGACTAAACCAACATACAGACAACCAAAGACGTAGAGGACCCTATGACTCTTCAGCGGAAAAGGCTGAAGTTATATTATTATATTGTTGTCTGAAAAAGGGTATGACTTCACTTACTTGACCTATTGCCTTTCACTGTCGTGGACTTCGCAGCTTCGGCCATTCTCCAAATCTCTCTGCTGAGGACAAACTATTCGTCTCTGTTTTGGGCTATGCTTCTGATTTGTTCTAGTTCTGTCAATGATTTTAGTTGCATTTGATGGTTCCTGAGTGTTTTTAGATCGTTGCTTAATGTTATTGGACGCGTTGTTGTTGGCCTTCCTTTGGTTCTTTTGGTGTTTTGGGTGAAGCAAAATGACATTGCTTTGTTAGCGGGAACATCTGCGTTGCGTCTGAGGACATGTCCGAAAAGTCTGGGCCTAGTGTCTTCAGAAGGGTATATACACGATAATTTACTGGGTTTTTTTTTGTCTTTGGTGAGGCTTTTATAAAACTTTGTTTTGTTGACATTCATATTGAGCTCTCCACTGTGGATTTTTATTATTACTTAATGGCAAAATATGGTAAACCTTACAGGTACAACATGGATTATAACCCAAGATATTACTTACTGATCAGAGCATAAGTGATGTTGGCAAAATAATGTGGATGTTACGAGAAGAACATAGACAACCAAAGTCATTGATATCAGAGGAGTGGATGAGTGTTTGGGGGGGGGGATAGCATATCGATCTTATAGGCAGAACTTGAATAACCAAAAGATATTGCTATTGAAGGTGTTCAGGAGTTAATTGAATGGAAATAGTGTTTGTCATGTAGGCAGAATTCGGTCGAGCAAAGATATTAGTATCGCATGAATGGGTGGTGGCAGAATTATAGCTTAATATATCTATTGGGTACAACATTTGTGAGCAAAAAATATAGAGAGTTAGTTTGGTTCAGGTTAGAGAAGTGACTCCTAAAAATGACTGACAAGATTCCTCTCCGTGTACCTCCAATCTTTTACGCTGCCATCTAGAAAAAAAAACACTAATGGCTGTATGAGAAAAATAAAAATCAAGGAGAATATCATGTATCGTGATGAAAGTTAAATGAATATAGCAAAAGAGTAAAATAAACATTCGAAAAACTGTTCAACAAAAACAACAAAAACAAAAACATAAAAAGCCAAATGAACAAAGAAAGCTAAGACAAATAAAAACAAAACAAAAAGAAAAGGAAAATCAAAACAAACAAAGCAAAAAACAAAAACAAAACAAGCAAGAAAGAAAAACTTACATGCATAATTCAGACAATCAATAATAATATGAATATTTGAACATGTCTTTTTTTTGGGTGAGGTTTGAAAAGAAAGAAATTTTTCAGAAAGAGTGTTTATACCGTGTTACTAATTGCTTTGGAAAGAACGTTAACGTATTTCAACTTCTAGCTCTTTTTTCTTTGAGAGCGACAAAGCAAAGTATGACGACCTCGTTAGCGGAAGCTTCAAAGTCACGTGAGACGTAGCGTATGATCCTCAGAGAGTAAATAGTTTTGTCGGGCGTCTATCTTTGATCCACCCTTTGGGCTTGGTATGAAGGACAATGGGTGCAGAGGAGAGGGTTGTCCACTAGCTTGAGGTGTCTTAAGTTTTTAAACCTCCCGCTAGTTGGAAAAACAAAAACAAAAAAAAACAAAACAAAGCAAAACAGGGGAATAAGTTGTTTTCGGCGAATCCTTCGAAATTCCTTGGCTGATGTTTTTAGTTTTCAGGCCTCGCTATTAGCAAAAAAAAAAGGGGGGGGGGGGGGAGTAAGTTGTTTTCAGCAAATCATTGTAAATTTTGTTGGGCATCGTTGTTAATACATGAACGTTTGGGTATTTGTTTGTACATTGTAGATACACCTGGCTTAGAGGCTAGTTGAGAAGGGGGCCCAGGAACCTTGTGTACTGAACAGTGAAGACAACCAACGATAATGTCAGTAGAGGGAAAGACGCAAACAAGAGAAAAAAAGAATTGGAACATGAGTAAGAAGAAAGTCAACGATTCAGGTTTTATCCTTATCCAATTTCGATCTATCTTTTATCATCCAGAGTATTCTTTTGGAGACACAATATGTCAATGTCTCAAGCGAACTCACGACAAAAAAGTGAGTCAGAGAAGGAAAACAAACGGTGTCCGTTATCAACAAAGGTCGTTAATTAAGCAGTCTATATTCCATGGTATGGATGTACTAAAACGCGATACGGGTCGGATTATAAGGACTTGGATCCTTCCTACCTGCTGATCTCTATAGAAGAAAAAAATGGGCAACATCGCCGAGTTACTAAGGTTCTTATATTTACCAATGTAATCAGAGGTACTGTTTAACCAGACACCTACGATCACGAACAGTGTAGGGGCCACTGAAGCAAAACCAACTCCCGGACGCCACCTGTTCAATGGGACAGTTGTAGGTGGGGAGAATGAGAATCAGACGGTATCGTGGGAGGAAAGTCCTCGTTGACCTAAAGATTAGTCCGGTTTTCTACGTCCCGAAATAGTCACTTTAAGAGTCTCTCTACTTCTCTGTCAAACACTATTTTAATAACCTCCCTATTTCGGGCTCTGTCTGTCAGTCTAACTGTCTATGTATCCCCTTTCTGTATCCTGTCTCGGTCTCTATGGACCCTCCTCTTTTTAACGTCTGTGTTGCTCTCTGCTGATGGCGATAGGTAAGGTTGTTATTGGTCTTCCTCTGAAATTATTTATTGTTTGTGTGAAATAGCTTGGCAGGGCACGAGCTGTCTTCTTGAAATATGTCTAAAACAGGTGTCATCGAGGTTCTGGAAAATATGAAGTGACTTTTTGTTCCTCTTGTATAAAAAGAGAGAAACCTTTTTCTCCTATTGTGTAAAAGACATATTTCATATCTGATGCTGAGCTATTTTTCGATTTTGTTTCCTATTTAATGTGTTCAGTTTCCATTGTTACATGTCTGTCTATATACATATCATATTGTAGAGACCCAGGCCCTTTTCCCACGATCGTAAAAGATGGAGGGCGCTGGAGAATTGTTCATTTATTCAGTACACCCACGACACCTGGGGGTAAAGGGATTTGGGATTCGTGATACATATCTGAAAATCTATCTATGTATGTATCTCTCGACCCCTCCATCAACCCATGTATCCATCCGTCCATCTATTTATCTATCCATCCATCCATCCATCCATCCATCTATCCTTCATTCCTTCCATCCATATCTATCTATCTACCTACCCACTAATCTATCTGTCTATAAGTATAGCTATCTACGCATTCATCCATCTCTCCATCGATCTACCTATTTATCTATCTAGGATAAATCATCCTACGCTGGGTGTCTGTCAAACACCTGACTGAACCTGTTAACCACCGCCAATATGGAATTTCCAACTTAACAAATAACTTAAGGTAAGGAAAATACCTATGCGTCTGACATATGCTAAAACCAAACAATCAAGATTCCCCCGTTTTTTCTACACAACAGCCATCACAAAAAACCACGCACACCCACCCACACGCACACACCCACATGCAGCCTCTCCCAACACTTACACATACACACACAAAGAAAAGGAAAGGAAGAAAAGAAAGAAAAAGAGCAGGACTGAAAAAATTCATACACTTCAATCTTTGGAATATTTGCGGCAGTCGGTACGTTTCTTGTGTAAGGAGGACACCTTTAAGCTTTTCAAGAGGTTGGCAGATGGGGATCAAAAAGAATTTCAAACCAGTAGCCAGGCACACACAGAGAAAGACAGACAAGACGATGATGATGATGATGATGATGATGATGAAAAGGTCTGGCCTGAAGATGAGAGCCCTGTAGTGGATTGTAAAAAGAATCATAATCTTTGGTCTGTATGTCTGTTCATTAGTCATGATTCGGTCTAACTCGCCTTTGGTGTCGTACCATAAAAAAGAGAAAGAACGAAAAAGAAATGTTCGTCAGGCAGATGAAGGCCTCGTGATACACGATATGATATATATTAGCCTACGCATGTATTAAGAGGATACTAATAGTTTTGACAATAATAATAATAATAATAATTATAATAATAATAATAATAATAATAATAATAATAATAATAATAATAATAACAATAA
>JBCHJU010090354.1:0-10886 GCA_039654505.1 Plocamopherus imperialis | reverse complement strand
TTTAATTGGTTGGTCAGCTTTATTTGATTGACTTCAAGCATGACGTAAGAGACTGAGCGGGGCCAGCACGGTCCGTAAAGCACGGTATCAAAGCATTCGTTTGTTAAAATCAAGGGACGTTACTCTCATAACTCCATCCATAAGGTAAATCGGGTGACATGTCGGCCGCCACCTAAGTGCACGCTTCGGACAAGTGCATGCTCAAGCTTGCTCCCGACCACCGTGCACTTAGCCGGCGTCTACTGTACAATGCTTCCTTTAATCTGGGAAATCACGGCAAGCCATTCACTCCCCACATCAGCATCAAAACATGCGTTGAGAATTTACAGTGCAATTCGAGAACTGAGAAAAGGAAAGGTTCGCCAGTTCACAGTTCCAATGACCTGGAAGGAGAAGACAGGCTGCCACTTTTGAATTCCATGACTTATCTTCCATGAATCAATTCAATAACAAGAACAAGCATTGTGCTCAGTGTCCTGAAGTTCCATCCACCATAGGACTAGTAGCACCAATCCCTCATGGCCCAAACCTCACCATTCCTGAGCCAGATGTTAATGTTATGGAATCCAGCTTTGATTACGAATCTGATTAGACAGGAGAGGCAGTAGCATATATGCCAGAAGAGGATTACCAGCCTGTGCCTTTAACACAAGCAGATCTACATGACCTGACAGGAGACCTAAACCTCTCAAAGGAATCTGCTCAGGCTGTCGTCATCAAGAGAAACATTTTCTGGCACTTGGAACAACATTCTACTGGTATCTGGACCATGAAAGATAATTCAGACAATTCGTCACAATCCAAGAAGAATTATCATTGGGCTACTGCAACAAAATGGCTGATTTGATCAAATTAATTGGACTGGAATATCTTGGTACAGAACAGAGACTTTTCGTTGACTCATCCAGCACGTCTCAAGGCAAGCAGTTTTCCCACATAATAGGAATTACGGCCTGATTGGACAAAACGAGTATGAGTTTTGGATTCAGCATAAAAAAGTAGCCCTAGAATCAACTATCATACGCTTGAACTTTAAAACTGCACAGGCCAGTGTAATAAGTGATATGACGTAACACTTAAGTGTATGTTTTTCTATTGTATCATAAATATATAAATTTATACACAACAAATTTGCATATGTTTTTTCTTAAAACTTGTTCAAAAAAGATATAGTAATGTACATGAATGTAAATGGACATGTAAAAACTTTGCTGATTCCAACAAAAAAAAATCAAAAAAAATCACAGTAACATTATGTAAACTTGAATTAGCGTTGCAGTCAAGGTATTTCATGTGCTAAAAACACAATATGGACATCTACAGTCAGCTTACCAATACAAATGAAAAATAAAATAAAATAAAATAAAGGCACTAGTAATAAAGTATTTTGTGGCTGCATTCCATAGTTATTTTTATATGGTTATTTACACTAAAGGACCATCAGCCAATCCCTGATGGAGGAGATATTTGAATACACGCCTTAAGCACGGTACAAGAAAGGCGAGAGAACTAAGGCCATGATGAAAAGCTATTCATCCCACATGAGAAAGGCGCGAGAAAAGTAGTAGACATCCGTAGCATGGCATTGTTGTTAATCACACCCAAAACCCATTCAGGATAGCATGGAGAAACAGACCCAACACTAGTAAATTAAAAAAAGAAGGTTCTAAACAAGGAAAAAAATATTTCTAAAACAGGACAAACAAGCGACAGAAGTCTTCTGATAAAAGAGTACTGATAATAATCAAAGAGTTACAAAAAAATTTTGAAGAGTAATGAGGGAGAATTTGAGGAACTGAAAATATACTACTGATCTAGCCTACCTAAGAAATGCAATCACTTTTTTTTTTATCTATTATAACTGCCCTGTATGAGGGATATGATGTATTTGTGAAGCATGAAAGAAGTAGAATCTTCTTTCAGAAAAGCACCAGACAAAAAATTTGAACAGTAGTAAAAGATTAATGACTGATAAAATATGTCTTAAAGAGAAATGTCAATAATCAGACCTTATTCTGAACACTTAATAAGAATAAACAATACGCTTGATATTCAACAGGAAATGATCAGCCCTGACATAGAAAAGGGCCACTCTTGTAAAAAAGCAGAAGAAAAACTTTTGCTACTGATTTCTTACCCAAAAGTTTGTTCCCTTACAAAGGACTGACAATAAATCACTAGCAAAAATGAAAAGCAAAAGCCTTACATGAGCTAGCCCCAGCTCCAGTCCATCCTATGGTATCATTTCATGAAAAGTGAATTAAAAAAATTGTATATCGTTGTCAAAAGAGCAGATAAGCATCTCAACCAATGACAAATTAAGCAACTGTCTACAGGAGCTAACCTTACTTTCATTATTTGCATTTGATTCTGCAATGAGTAATAAAAGTCATGAAGAGGTAGACTTTCCACATTCAACAAATTCATAGCAACTTAAATCTTTTTTTCTTTTTTTCCCATAAAATCCCTACTGTACCATATAAGAATAGAAACTTAAAATTTTGTCATTTTAATTGAAAGGACTAAAATACTATCGAAAAATAGAAAAAGAATGTTACGTGCAATATGGCACATACTTTATTAAAACGATAACCATGTGATATTATTTTTAAAAATATATTAAAAACTGTAGATTGCCCATGCCTAGATTAACAATTCCATTCTGTAATCATAATAGCTGAATTTACCGATTATGGCCATTTAGTCCTTTCACTATAAAATGGTAGTGTTGATAAAATGAGCATGTAATGCAATAAAATGTCACAACCAATCTTCAGAATGATATGTACATGGTATACAAGTACTGATATAGTATAAATCAATAATATAAATATATACATCACAAGTACAAAGTATATCAGAAAAATAAACCTCAAAATAAAAAAAATAAAAAAATTTTGAGAAAAAAAAAATTATCTCACAAACCCAATTTTCCATACGCTTAAAGAAATCCATATTAGATTTTCACATTCTTAACTCCTTTTATGATTTTTTTCTTTGTATTTTTGAGAATCCAGCAGTTATACCCTTATACTATAGCAACCAACCCTAAAAAAAATGTGACCCAATCAAAACTTTTTTTTTTTTTTTACACTTTGCCCATCTTGTACTTATTGGTACAAAGATTGAATATAAGCAAGCTGAAACATCCATTCCAAGCATCAATTTAGCTTTCAAGCTATACTGACCATTTTACCCTGTCTGATTTAGCTTATATTGACTGATTTCCTAAGATAAGAATACTGAGAGGTTATTTTGAACCATGAATTCAAACACAATGAGAAGCATTAGGCCTCTTGTGCCGATGTGGTGGTTAAAAATAATCAATATACACATTAATACTGACATTGTAAACATTATAATAAATGGGAAATCTGATAAAATTGAATCCCATGACATTTAATTATGAGTATTTAAAAGCAATGCACCACCCAGTTACTAAACTCCTTGTGGTTTATTCATACAATTTCTTATTTCTTAGTAAATAAAAAAGACTGGGCATGCAGTGAAGAAAATTATAGGATCAAAATTTCTATGAAAAGAAGAAGAATGGATCCAAAGATGTTCATACTGTAATAACAAGCGGCAAATTATTGCTATGGTATGAGAATAATATGTCCCTTGTTTCTTGTGGAAGTACTAACCAGAAAAGATAACTATTCATACAACTTTAAAATAGAGTTCCTCTCTGTTTCTGTGTCAAGGAAAATTTAAAGGTATACAAGATGCATTGATGATAAAAGGTATACATATGTTGCACTTTCAAATATATATGAAGTACGAGTCAATTCCGTTCACATGAATGGATGAAGATGTGAAAAGATCTGTTGCTAGAGAACCCCAATTTCTTTTCTTTCAAGTCCAATCAATAATTCACTTGCCCAGTTTGTAATTGCCCTACATTTGTATGGAATTCAAAGCACTCCTGTACTTCATTTGAATTCAAGATCATACTTTCACCCCCCACCCCTCCCCCCCCTCCGCCAAAAAAACAAAAGCAAAAACCAAACCCCAAAAACAAAAGGCAATCGAAATGTTAAGAGCCATGATAAGTAAAAAAAGTAGATCTAGCCCATTGGGTCAAGTATTATATAGTAACAAACAATGATGTGAAAAGAAACAAACAAAATTGTCAGACATTCAATTTTGCAGCAGTTATTGAAGATCTTTGTCTTCAGATCATTAATCATGAGATAAACATGTTTCAATTTCTGTATATTTTTCCTTTTTTTTTTTCACTTTGTTTTATCATTCACCAAACCCACAACCTTAAACTCACATGAGCATGGTAAATGTCTTAACATGAGGTAGAGTAAAAATTCACTATTGAATAAAAGGAGCCAGCCACATATATTAAAAACATCCTTTCATCATGACAAATCAATCCATTTTCGTTAAATCGTTTAAAACTAAAATAATAATAATAATAATCCAAATGAATTATCTTTCACAGTGGAAGAAACTAAACTGTTAAATTTCTCACTCAAATACACTGACTCTTGTGACATAAATTTGATAAAGAACAGCACCTTTTTGGATCATGAACACACTGATGACAATAAAAATAATAAAAAATAATAATAATAACAATAAAAATAATACACACAGAAAATACCAGAAATATATTAATTCAAGGACAGTCAGTGAAATAAAGACACATGCAGTAGCAAATCAAACACCATATTATATTTGCATGAGTTATGCAAAAAAACAAAAACAAAAGTAGACACCAAAAACAGCAAAACAAAACAACAATGAAAAGAAAAAGACTAAACGAAATCCCAGCAAAACAAATACACCAACAGGAAAGACAGCAGCCTAGGCAATGAGTACATTTTTTTCATACACTGAAATGCCAGGTTTCATATGAATTCTGTTTGTTAATAGTAGCTTCAGCTTAAACAATAGGAGGCAAAACAGGATTTAGTGAAATATAATAAAAAGGTTACAAAGGACAATAATTATGACATAATAATAGAGTGATACACTGCTATAATACTCATTTTGATTTTCCAGCTCAGTCAGAAAATAAAGTAGAAAAAAAAAAAGAAACACAGGACATGTAGAATGTGATTTTTGATAATCTAGATAAAAATTTAACTCAAAAAGCAGAAACTGTTGCTTAAAGAAAGCAAGTGCATTTGAATATTCACTGCCTTGATTAAAACTCTTCTCTTTCACACTACAACAAAAATAATGAAGAAAAAACAAAAACAGGGAAAATGCATACTGTGTAAGCAAGGCACATGTCTTCAAGTAACAAATTACAAAGAGCAAATTAAAACAAAACCAACAAAAAAAAAAAAAAAGCAAAAAAAAAAAACCAACCCCAAAACAACAAAAAAAAAAAAGCAACAACAAAAATAACTTCAAAAAAAAAAAAAGAGATCTCGCACAAATTCAAAAGCGAGCTGATCTGAAAATTTAATGGTGACCTTTGCACTAAAGCATGACAGAGATGACTGACAGGTTCAGTGAACAATCTCAGCAATCATATAACACCGGCAGAGAGTCGGGCGAACAGTTGAAAAACCATGCCTTGAGAGAAGGAAAAGTATATTGTTTTAAGTAACACATTTCATTAAGTATCGTGTATCCTTTGGCATTAAACGACGACGGCAAGAAATGAAGAAGAATTTTCTCTTCTTTGAAAAACATGAACTTGTAACAACATCCAACAAGTATCCCTTCAACTTCAACAACAAACTATCAATACCAACGGCTGGTGGAAAAAGCCCTAATGACATCCACAGGCCTTGACGGTCATTTCCCTAAAGCGCTTGAGCTTGACACTTGAATTGTCGTCATAGTATAGAAGGGTCATGGTTCCAAACTTTGTGGGGGCGCAGCACGGTTTGGGGATATGCTGGGGAGTCATCACATGGACCAAGGTCTGGACAATGGCATGATTTGTGGCATTCATGTGAATCCCCAAGGGAAAGGAGCACTGGCCCGAACAGTAGTAGGCATGGTAACCATCAGGCGCAATGAGGAACTGGAAGGCATATACAGATTACAAAAGAAAAAAAATCAGACTGCAAGAAAATATTTTACAAAAGATAAAAAAAACAAAACAACTGCGATCAAAGATTAGTAACTTATACAATTATATGTACAATTTGATACTGTCTTACTATAGACGCAAACTAAAACCTCTCTACAATGTTGCAGACATTAATTTTATGATGAAATACATTTGAAACAATTTCCACAATTTCTCACGGATAGTTTACTAAATATGCCCAATCCATGCAAAGGACCATGGAAATATGTTCATTTATATGATTCCCATGGGCACTGTTTTAATAGGACAAAGACAAAGTTGGACAAAAGTGAACATAACTAAATACATTTAATAACAAAAAATAAAAGCAATAATAAATCTCAGGTCAAATACTGACTATGGAACGACTAACCTCAAGCATTAAAATTTCTACAGGCAATGATTGAACTTGTTCAGTTTTCCAACCATTTATCACCATAACAGTAATATTATATTATGAATATTTAAAGAAATGTGAGGCGAGGGGAGGGAGAGGAATAATAATGTAAATTGTACTTACATCATCATTGAATCCAATGTCTCTAAAATTAATGTAGAGATTGTGACGTTGGCAATCTTTTGCATTGAAGTACTGAGGGCGGCCTGAAATCAGAATCAATTTACGGGCATATTGTAGCAATCCAGAGTGCGATGACATTTCTAAAACATAAAATATGGCTATTACACAGTTCTCACAACAGTGAGAAATTCTGTGCGAAAACGTAGAATGATAGCATGATCAACTGGTCAAGGACTATAGTTATAACAGTTATAGCAAGACAGATAGTGCAAAGGACAAAAGTAATAATATCATTTGAAAAGTGAATCTTACTAAAGTCTTAGCATGATTGACATTCAGAGTTAAAGACAGGAGTAAAAGCACTACCGTACAAACTGGACTATAATATAAGCCGCAACATCTGTTGTGTTAGGAAACATTCATTCTTCACTCGTACTATCCCTCAGTGGAACTGTCTAAGTGAACAGCAGGTTAAAGCTACGACAGTGGAAAGCTTCTGAACTAGCTTCCAACAAAACTAGAAAAATGCATGCGCTCCCTCATCCCCCTCGATCACACACCAGTATTGGTCTTTCGACATATTGACACAGACACAGATACAGATCTAATGCTTAAGTCACACACAGAGACTAGATCTAGATTCTAGATCTGTACCTTCAACTGTAAAAGTGAAAGCCGGTACATGTTTGTAAAGAGTGCCCGGAACTGATGACCATGATGGATAAAATGAATGATGGTTTGGCATACCAAATTAAAGAAGAATATAAATCCTGTAAATTCAATCCGTTTGTTGATTAAAATAAAGAGCAGTTCTGAACAAAGTCAGGTATCAGTTGACCACGCCTGTAATTTTTTTTATAATTTTAATCGCTGCCGATTGTGATAACATACCAACCTAAAATAAGTGCCACGTCCCCCGTTTGATCTTATTATATAGATAAAAGACTAGTTAAAGCACAATATACCATGTAAAAGACAAGAGTTGTACCATGATAGAGTGTGCAGACATGATGTGGCACAAAATATAAATGTTGAGATTATGCCATAATTCAAATACATTTTTTTACCAATAAAAAGATATGTAAACACCTGTTATTATAGATTTAAGTCAACATGACAAAGGAAATTACATAAAATATAAGAAATTTGAACAACAATAAATACAAATGAAAAACCAAAAACAAACCCACGATGTACGTAAAGCAAACAAGGCCTACCTGAGCGACTGTATTGTGAGTAGGGATTATCACTGTATGTCCTGTCGACATGAGCAGCTCGCTTATTGTGGATGGAGCGTGTTCTGCGAGAAAGAATTTCCTGAGACATGTCCATGTAGCCCACCAAAAAGGGTTGTTTGTCAGCTGGGCCCCTTCTTCCCACAATGCCAAATTGTTCAGACTTGTATTCTTTCCCTTTTTTTTCAAGAGTAAATTTTGAAACAAAACACATAAGCATCTCAAGATTATAAAAAACATAAATTTACATCCCTTTTGAAAACTATAAATACTTTAAAACCAACCTTTGGTCAAACAATATCTAAGAAATGATGCCAATTTTTTTTTTAAACAAAAAAAAAACAAACAACCCAAACAAACAAATAATTTAAAAAAAAAACAAATATGTGCAAACTCAACTGTAAATATTCATCCACAAAATCAGGAGGAAAAGCCAACATAGGAGATATGATATAGCTTGTTATTTTCATAGTTTTATCTTTTTAGATCGTGGGGATTACCATAGGAATCAGTGATTTTCATGTACAATCCCATGTTTGCATGAGGAAAGAAAGTCCATCCCTCTGCAGCACGAGTGACATCTAGAGTCAGCCATCCATATGCATCCCATCGCACGGCTTTCGTGGATTCAAACTCCAAAACCTTGTCCCTTTATGAAGCAAAAGAAATATGCATATGAATGGGACCCAAATTTCATGGACAATTTCAAAATTATCCTTTGCATTATCAGGACAGTAAGGCGTTTAATTATCCGAATTGATTAAATGGGAGACTTCAAAAAGTAATGGTGAAATAAAATATGCGTACCGTTATGAAATGACTACTGAAAGCCTGCAATTGGTAACTCAAGTAACTGAAGCCTTGCATTGATGTCCCCTATTGTTCAATTTAATGTTTGTTTTCCTATCCATTTTCTCAATAGTACTCCTGAGAGAGTTTAAATATCCCAAGTTTATGGCAAGAAGATTCATATTGAACAAACATATAAAAAACTGGAAAAAAAAAATGTCTAGTTTGTAGAAAGACCAGCAAGTTCCAACTTCAAACCAGTCTTGTACTACACAGATGACAGCATAGATCCATAGTTGATTTCTGGAACATAGCTCTTTGCATATATATTTTTTACTTACCACATTCTAGAGTGAATTGAGTCCCTAACTAAACAGAGGAAGAACTTCAAATTTGCAACCATAAAAATGGAGTGCAATGTCAGTAAAATGGCTGCTTTCTATATATATATGCTTAGAAAGTGCTGAGAGAACTTTTCAGAAGGAAAAAGCCTATCAGGGACTCATGTAAAGCTTGTTACTTAGTAAAACATAACAACATCACAGCCACAGCACTCTGGGCACTGCCATAGGTGCTCCGTTCCCCGCTTCAGAAACCAACAAAGAGTCTGTCTACAGACGGTTCCAATGTAATGTATCATTGGTTCACCACCCTCCGTTCTGTCCCATGCAACATGCATTTCCTCCCACCACCCCTCACCACTCCCTAAATCCTCCAATCTCGTCAAAGACATCATCTCCTTCAGGATCTCCTCGTCCACAAGTGCACTAGACAAGACTGTCATGACATTCTATTTGTCCATATTCATTAGGTTATTGACATTAACAGGAGCATTGTTCCCAGCTTATCGACAAGCCCATTCCCGGTGACGCACAATATAAAAGAGCTCCACTTTTCATGTTTACAATGAACTGAATTGCATTTTCACAATTACTTACTCCCAGTCCTGCCCAGGTTTAATTTTGTACAAAGAGATGTGATAGGTTCCTGGCTGGACATCTGAAGCTTTCTCTTTGTAGAGTCGAAGCTCAGCCCCTTTCAGCTCTTCTCCAGCAGATACCTCACTGAAGTCAAAGTAGAATGTACGGTCACGTTCATGACGCAAATGACTTATCTTCTGTGCTGTAAAGAGAATAAAAAAATACATGGAGTTGTACCAATGCGGTTGGTCACACAGTATGCATTGGTAAATTGAAGGAATTGTACCTCGTTGACAAAAAAATGTAAAACAAAAGAAAGAGCCACATGTTCAATTATAACTTTCAAATGGAAACTTCAATGTTGGCTTTACATTTACTAAACATTTTCTCTGTACATCGAAGCCGTATGAATAAAAATACAAAGGTTATACTTTAAAATAATTGAAAAATTAACAGCCATCTTACCATGATTCACAAAACTGACGATGACATCAGAGCCCTCCACTTTAGCAGGGTCTAGACCCAAAGCAGATGCATTTATCTTACGATTCATGTGAATATGGCGTTCATCAACACCTTCCCTCTTGTCTGAATCATCAAGAGTCAGGCTTTCATAGAGTTCTCGCATGAACTTGGAAGCTGACTGCAAGATCTTCTTGCTGGATTTATGCTTGGGTTTGCTGTACAGGCCCATCAACTCGAGTATTTCCTATAAAGAAATAAAACAAATGAACATAATATATAAATACATATATATAAGATATATAAAACCATACATGTTTGTAAAAAGCGGAATAATTAAAAGGTATACACTGTTTGTGAGCTATATATAAGAGGACTTTACATTTTCTCTTGGATGGTTAGACTATAGCAATGACAGAAAGATATTGTATATTATTTATATGATAAATAAACCAAACCTTTGCGATATCCAAATCCTTATATCAAACACCAAAAATAAAATAATCCCTTCCTCCAAAGAAGTTTTTCTTGTAAATAAGCATATATGTATGGATGAGTAAAGCTTAGCCCTCCAATTCATTCATTCATTTTCCTACCTGTTGAACCTCTTTTTGCTGACGGCGTCCAAATTTTTGTATCGGCACAGACTGGCCCAGGTTGTTATCAGTGTAGAATGAAGTGGTGCAGTATATGACACCAATACACAAAGATAATGCCAAGAAACTTAATAACGGTTTCATGATTTCTTCTTTGGGTATTTCTCAAAGTAAACTATAAACAATAATGATGATGCTTGCAATTTATCTGAACAGTTTTCCTTGTGAGCTAGTGTACCTGAAAATGAAAGAAAGAAAGCTTTATTCTATATAAACCTGATAACATTTTTGAATGTATACATGTTTTTATACAGTATATAT
>JBCHJU010090243.1:0-10887 GCA_039654505.1 Plocamopherus imperialis | reverse complement strand
TCTGTCACTCTCCCACCTTTCTCTCCCCCTCACTCTCTCTCTCTCTATCTCTCTCTCTCTCTCTCTCTCTCTCTCTCTCTCTCTCTCTCTCTCTGTCCATCTGTTTCTCTCTCCGTCTCTCTCCGTCTCTCTCTGCCCCCCCCCCCCCAATCTTCCATCTCTCCCCTTAACTCCTGTTTTTTTCTTTTTTTGACACGTCTTGAAAATTCCCACCTCTATTACAGGTGATATTTAGATATTTCATGCCCTATTCACCATGGCCCAATAATATTGAATGCACCTATTATTTTTGAACACGGTTTTTTTTTTTCCTCACGTTGTTTTACCATGTTATTGACATTTTTCAGTATCGATCACCTGACCATTCCATCCAAAACGGGTCGTGGTGTCCTGCGAAGAGTGCCAGAGGTGTTTGACTGCTGGTTCGAGTCAGGCTCCATGCCTTATGGCCAGGCCCACTTCCCCTTTGAGAACAAGAAGGAGTTTGAGGACAACTTCCCTGCGGATTTCATTGCAGAGGGCATTGACCAGACTAGGGGATGGTGAGTCTGTCTGTCCGTAGATGTTGTTGGTAATGTTATGAATGATAATAATAATAGTTGATAATAATAATACTAAGAATAGAAATACTACTACTACTAAAAATAATAATAATGATAATAATGATGATAATGATAATAATAATGTATTGGTTATTTTAAAAGGAAGTGCCAAGATTTTACCCACTTCAGGCAGAAGCGGCTACTTACTGAATGCTGCTGCAAAGTCACTTTGCTAATGTCAAATCAAGAAACATTTGTTTTTGTCTTTTCGTTGCAGGTTTTACACCTTGATAGTTGTGTCCACGCTGCTTTTTGGAAAACCGCCTTTCAAGAATCTGGTTTGCAACGGCTTGGTCTTGGCAGCGTAAGATTTTGCTATTTGATATTTCATTTAGAATATATTATTTCAATGATATTTTTCACTTTATTTTCGGTATTTTTATAATACAGAAAATGTGCATGCTTTTTGAGTAGGCGTTTTGCCTTTATTTATGTTTGAAAAGAAAATGTGCCGAGGCTACATGTTCGAAGTATCAATGTATTTTAAAAAAATATATATAATGTGATATATTAACAGAGAAGTTGTTTGATTGATTAAAATAAAAATTCAATTCAACCTCTTACCAATGCTCACATTTTAATCATCTTTTTTTTTTGTTTCAAGCAATTCTTTTTCTTGTGGGTAGTTTAAACAGCTGTCCATTCAAAACATAACAGGAATGAAGGTGCCAACATTGTTTGAGGGTTTTGGAGTGCGTTAAGGAACTTTACATGTATATTTGACGCTCTTCTCAAAAGTTTTGAAAGCTCATAAGTCTTCAAAGGTTGCATATCTCTCCTTGTATTACAGAGATGGCCAAAAGATGAGCAAGAGAAAAAAGAACTATCCAGATCCAGTTTCCATATTTGATAAATATGGGGCTGACGCTTTGAGGTGAGATTAGCTGTTTTAGCAATTTCATCGATATGTCATCTTGTCATTTTTTGTTTTACAAACACTGTGTAATTTTTACTATTAGATTTTATGATTTCCCCAGTTATGCTTAAAGTTATGCCTGAATGGATTCGGGTATTGTTTAAAAAGCACTTCAAAACAAAGTCTCCATATTGTCACAACCTCCATTTGACAAATTCTGTAGTATTTGAGTAGACGGGAAAAAAAGAATTTTTGCACTTTGGATTATGGTAGTTTTCAACACTTGGTAAGGAAATAAAAAGCTCAAACTAGATGCTCTTTTTTCAGGGTGTACTTGGTCAACTCTCCCGTCGTCCGTGCTGAGAATCTGCGATTCAAGGAAGAAGGAGTCAGCGATGTTGTCAAGGATGTCTTCAGACCCTGGTACCATGCTTACAGGTTTTTGGTTCAGAATGTTGAATCATGGGAACAGGTGGGCCTCGGTTTTATACGCTCTTATTTCCATATTTAGCTTCTTTTAAGACTGTTAATTGTTAATAGATGCATTGTGTTTGTATGCACAGAGGAGGGATTGGTACAGGGCTGAAAAGCTTGGTAGGGGAGTTGTGTTTCGGAGATGGCTCTTGTAGGTTAAATTCATTTCTGGTAGCTTGGACATATTTGATTGATAGATTTCGATGACAATTTTCTGTATTGCAAAAAACTTACAGCATGATTTAATGTTTAAAATTCATGATTTTTCAATGTTTTTACCACGCCTGTTGTGAGGATTTTGCGCAGATTTTGATTTCATTTTTCTCTCCTTACACGTTACACAGCAAACTGGTGAGAAGTTCTGCATCACAGATGACGGTAGGGAGCGATCAGACAACTACATGGATCGATGGATTCTGTCCTTCACACAATCCCTGGTCAAATATGTACAGGAACAAATAGGACGTAAGTTTGATCTCATTTTCCTTATTTAGGTCTCAGATGGACTATATCATTGTAATGGAGATTTTTTTGTTTTTGTTTTTGTTCATTTGTTGGGCTTGGGGGGGGGGGGGGTGATGGTGAGTGATGAGGGGGAGGTTCATGACAAATGTAATACTTAACTGAGTTTGGACAATTCATGTCTCAGCCTTCCGAAGGGGACTTGTGGTTTTGTTCAAAGTGATCTTGATTAGTGGGTTTGATCTTCATTGGAACAGAAAATAGGATGGCTTTGTCAAGTGTACAATGCAGTGTACAGTGCTAGAAAAAGTTTACCTTAAAAAAAGTTTTGCTTGATTTTGGGTGAATTGAGCCATGTTAGCTAAGCCATGGTTTCTGTTTTCCCATAAATTTACAGATTTCGTTGGTCTTTAACTATTTAACATATCTTTATTGACAGGATAGTGGAATTTAATTCAACTTGTCTTTACTGAAAGGATAGTTGAATCGAATTCAACAGGCCTTTACTGAAAGGGTAGGGTACTTGAATGTAAATCAACATTTCTTTATTGATGGGATAGTTGAATTTATTTTAATATCTTTATTGACAGGATAATTTAATTGAATTTAACATGTCTTTACTGACAAGGAAGCGCTATCTTTCGTTATGGAGAATGATGGAGTTATCCCTTTTCTTTATTTTGAATTTTGCTAATTCTATGATCTTTATTTTGTTTGGCTTGACAGAATACTTGATGTACAAGGTACTGCCAAGGCTGATAAAATTCTTCGACCATCTCACCAACTGGTATGTCCGCATGAACCGCAAGAGGCTAAAGGTGGGTTGGATTATGAAAATGATTTTGTTTTGGGGTTTGCTTTTTGTTGGGCTTTTTTTTTCTTTGCTTTTGGATTGAAGTAGACTAACCTAATTATGGCTGTTCAAAGGCGGCCATCTTGTTTGCATGCTGCTCCTTGTAGTTCAGATAAGATTATCAGATAAAGTTCCTGCAGATATTACAAAGGCCTAGCTCAGTTATCCAGGCTGAAAACAATGATACATTGTAATGTATTTAACCCCTGGCAGGCATGCCCCCATGCAGAGCATGCAGTAAAGTGCAGCCTATTTGGCGCAACGATACCAGCTTTTTGCCGGGTTCCCATTCAACATCTGGGTAGAGTGAGGCAATTGAATAAATTTTCTTGCTTCAGGAAAAAACATAATTTTCATTGTATCGAACCCATGACCCCATGGTCTTAAGTCCAATGCTCTACAGTTGAGTTACTGTGTAAGCTTTCTATTTCTTAATTTTCACCATTTTTATCTTCAGGGTGACGATGGACTGGAAGACAGCAAGAAAGCTTTAGACACACTGTGCACAGTCATTTTCTGTATCATAAGAATCATGGTAAATTACACTAGTGTAGTGATGGCAAGCCAATGTGTACTAATTTGTTTCACAAACGTCTAAAACATTGTTTTATCATGTGGCCTACATGTATTAATCATCCGGTTAGAGAGAAGTTTAAAGTCTAAAAGCCAAATAAGTCAGATATTTAAAACAGTCGCAAGAATGACTTCTTGAAAATGGCATTTACTATTAACTTTTGAAAGAGAACTTTCACATAACTCAAGTCAATCTTTTTCTCCACACATATTGTTCTACCACCATCACACACACTCACACACACACACCCACCCACATACTCTCCTTTATCTTTCTATTTGAAGTTGATGATGATAATGGAATATTTAAAAGTGTGAAAAATGACCCATTGACAATGGCTTATACTATTTACACTTGAAAGATGACTTTAATACAAATTACTCTTTGTTACCATATATATGCATTTTTGAAGTCCACGCCTTCCTCCACCTCGTCTATTCTTATATTATTTGATGTAAATTTTGATCATTATATGCCATATCTATACAAAAGATTTGTTTGTGCTTCACCTTTACCAGGCCCCGTTTGCGCCCTACATCACAGAGGTCATCTACCAGGGCCTGAAGAACATGGTGGACCTGAGCAGGGAGAAGGATTCCAGGAGCGTGCATTTCCTGATGCTCCCCAAACCAAGGTCAGCTTGGCAAACCCTTTTTACCAACTTTGTGTCGGTTCATTTGTGATTTGTAATTCTTCTCTCTTTTGTACAACAGTCTCTCAATTCTCTCAATAATCTCTCAATTAAGAGACATTCATGCTAAATTATAAAAGAAACAAAAAGGATGAAAGGACGTCATGTTTAATTTTTTTTATATAAACAGTGATTCCTTGATCCATACTGGCATTGAAACAGCAGTGGCTCGCATGCAGTCAGTAATTGTCCTGGGCAGAGTTATCCGTGACAGAAAGACCTTGCCCTTGAAGGTAAGTTGATCTGACTGGTTTCTAAGTGCGTTTAATATTTTGTTGTTTTTTGTTTTTTTTTATTTATCCCATGACATTCACTTTTCATCCATGTCAACATGTGACATGTACAATTCTTCTAATGAAGGGCTGGGCAAAGTCTGGCCCAGCAGGTCACACGGAGCCCACTGTGTGGTTCTCTTTCATGCAGCCCTTCGGAGCATCAAAATACAATGAAAAATAAACAGGCTCTGGAGTTCAGACTAAAATTGTCAGTGTTTGTCTTCATAATGAGGTGATAGGTGAAGTGAAAGACACACATTACTTAAGAGCTGATGAAGTAGTGTTTGCAGGTGTGCTTATAAGGCACTTGCCTACATGCTACTTCTTTCACTGGGAAATAAATCTATTTTTTTAAGGGAGTTTTAAATCTGTTTTAAAAAATTTTGGTTTTGTGTAGGTCTTTTGAATAACGTTTGTTTTGTTGCTTTTTAAAAATGTTCTGTTTTTGTTTTTTATGCTTAGTTTAGATATCGTTCAAAAATATGACTATGTTGCACATTTTGTTTCTTGGTTGTCTCGTTGAAAGAGGCAGATGCTGTATCTAGTCACATGTTAAAGATGTCATTTGCACGGTCTGCTTTGTCTTGCTGAGTCTGTGTTGTTTTGCCTCCCCAGTGCCCTCTGAAGGAAGTGGTGGCCATTGTGAAGGACAAGGAGTCCTTGGCAGATTTACAGTTGCTGGAAAAGTACATCTTAGAGGTAGGCCGGCCCCTTTTTTCTATATGCATTTTGATTTTGGTTCCATGTCATTTACCATACTTTGCCTTCGGATGAAGTATATTTGATTTGCCTTTTGCCTTCTTAAGTTAAACTGTTACCCCTTGAGGTGGATTTGATTTGCCTTTTGCCTTCTTTAATTAAACTGTTACCCATTGAGGTATATTTGATTTTTGCCTTTTGCCTTTTTTAGTTAAACTGTTACCCATTGAGGTATATTTGATTTTTGCCTTTTGCCTTCTTTAGTTAAACTGTTACCCATTAGGTGGATTTTAGTGATAACGGAAGGGGTGGGGAGCTTTTGAGTGTTACTTAGCCAATAGACAACTGTAAATAAATAAATAAATAAATTTAAAAAATATAATTCCACTATTTCATCCCCAAAGGGAAACTCGTCTTTTTGTTTTTGACTGGAAATTGAACGTCAGCCCGCAGAGCAGTGCTGCAAGCGTAGGCAGTTAGTGTAAATAACCTTGTCCATGGATCAAATCACAATCTCCCGAATGGGATTCAAACCACCAACCTTCCGGTTGTGAATCCAAAGCACAACTGTTGTGCCGCTTTAATTTTAGTCCTTATTGAACGCAAAAAACAACAACAAAAAAACAAGAAAATAATGATAAATATAAAAGAATTATTTTATTCAAAAAGGTCTACTTTCTTGGGTATTATAAACATTTTATCTACGGTTGAACCCTGTGGTAGCCAGTGAGTCAAATTTTTCTTTGGATATTTTGAGACCATAGATAAAATAAGAGTGAATGTCTGTCTTTCAAATCCGTCATTTGTACATTGAACCAATCAATGGGCAGGAGCTGAATGTCCGCAAGCTGACCTGCACCCTGGACAAGGACCAGTACGGCGTCCACCTGAAGGCCGACCCTGAACACAGACAGCTGGGCAAGAGGCTGACCACCGCCATTGGCACAGTGACCCCTGGCATCAAGGCACTGACCGATGAGCAGATTGAAAGGTGTGTGGGCAGTTTGGGCGTTTTTGGGTTGTTGGTTGTTTTTTTTGTGTGTGTGTGTGTTTGTTTCTTTTGGGTTTTCTTGGATGTTTTTCGTTTGTTTGTTTTTTAAATTGTTCTTTTTTGTTTGTTTTTAGGTTGCTGCTTGTCTTAGTTTTTTCATGTTATAGACCCACAAAGATAAAGGAGGTAAAATTTAGGGCTTTATTTTTGCTATTTTGTGCTATTAGCATATAAATAATAATAATAATATGTGTTTGTATTCATGTCCAAAATTTGCTTGCATTGACATATAAGATACATCAGGTGGCACATAAGGAAACAGCATGTTCTGTGGGGGTCCATAGATTCATGCAAAAAGTTTCCAGTCAATCAAAGCTCCGTGAATAATACGGTAAAATATGGTTAAAGTTTCCAGTCAATCAAGGCTCCATGAATAATACGGTAAAATATGGTTAAAGTTTCCAGTCAATCAAGGCTCCATGAATAATACGGTAAAATACGGTTAAAGTTTCCAGTCAATAAAAGCTCCATGAATAATACGGTAAAATACGGGTTAAGTTTCCAGTCAATCAAAGCTCCATGAATAATATGGTAAAATAAGGTTAAAGTTGCTACATTGAGATAATTCTTGAAATATGTTTAAAATTTTGTGTCTATCAATGAAAGCTTTTGCTGCCATGATATTGACTTTTTATTTATAACTTCAATGACTTAGGACCCAATGATAAACAATCCATAATGTAAAGGAGAAGTAGATGTTGGTTGCCATGGTGTTGGTTGCCATGGTGTTCTTTGCCTGAAATGAAACACCCCCTGGTGTGTTCTTGTCTTGTCTGACTGAAATGAATAAACCGCCCTTTGCCTGACACACATTGTTTTTTGACCAGGTATCAATCAGAAGGAACCATTGAGGTGGCTGGTTACACCTTGGAGGAAGGCGACATCAGGGTCTCGTACGTCTTCGATAAGACTGGAAATGCTCCCCAGCACTATGAAGCCCATTCTGATGGAAAAGTAGGTTGTCTTTTTTTTTCAGGTTTTTTTGTTTTGTTTCTTTTTTGTTTTTTGTTTTTGTTTTGTTTTGTTTTTTGTTTAATTCCATGGTAAATGTTTTTTTTTTTTTTAAGTAGTTGATGATATGATGTTAAAACCATGCTTTACCCAGAAATGTCCATTGCTGAAGATGTGAAAAGTAACTGAAAATTCAGAGAAAATTTGACATGTAGCTCTTAAGACATCATGTTTTTTATCAACATTTTTGATTAAGCAGTGGAATTTGTACTCCTCATGTTCATTTGAAAATCCTTCTATGTTCACATTTAAAATTTTCATTCATCATGACGCCCTCCCCCTCATCATTGATATGAACTTTTCATCAGATTTACCTGAACATTCCCATGGTTTAAAGATCTGTCATTTTCTATTTTTAGATTTTGGTTTTGTTGGACATTGAACCAGACCAGAGTATGCTGGACGAGTCAGTGGCAAGGGAGTTTATCAACAGAGTACAGAAAACTCGGAAAAAGGTAGTTATGCCCCTTTGACAGAAATTCAAGGCCCGTGGATTCCATGCGCTAAGATGTTGATGTCTTGTTTTGTTTCTTTTGTTCCATGTTTTATTTTAATTTCGCCTTTACAGCGAATGTTTTTAGAGGGTGTCTCAGTTTTGTGCTCCTTGAGTTTTTCCTTGTTTGATATCATGACAGGTTTAAAACAGATGCAGACATGGTAGTGAATCAGTTTCCATTTCAGGATGGTTATCAAATCAAAGCATATTGTTAGACTGGTGTGGGTTGTGGTTGTTGGATGTTGTTTTCATCCATATCAATTTAGTTCTCCTTGCTCTGCATGCTAAGAAGTCTATGACTGCATTGTGTGGTGAAAAAGTGGGACAGTTTGGTGTGTTTGTGTGCATTATATGTTTGAGCTGTGTGTTTGTGTGTGTTTGAGCATTTTATTCACTTTCTATGCGACCATCTTATCCCCCCTACTTTTCAATGCTTTTGATGTTACAAAGAAGAACAAGTGGCATATAACACTTCTCATTGCCATTTTAGTTAAATTTGCTTCTGTGTGGCTGTTAGATTCTAAAAAGTGTTCACTATGATTTATGTCGAGAAGAAAAACAGACCAGTGATTACATTGTGATTTTTATTGTATTCTTTTTCGTTTCTTGTTTTTGTTTTATTTTGTTTTGTTTTGTTTCTTTGTTTTTTTTACTTTGATTCTTATTTGAATGAAATTTCTGCTGTCCCAAAAAGATATATGTTGTCTTTCTCTCTCATTGGCCTTTATTTTTTTTTTAGCTTTTAATTTTGTGAGGAAATGTCTGTCCATGTTGTTGTGCTGTGAGTGTCAGCTGTATGGCCATGATGCTGTGTGAGTGTCAACTAACACACTCATTGGTCAGTCAGCGGTCACTGCTTGTTTTGTGGGAGGGAGGGACTTATTGTGAAAGGCCAGGGTTGGAATCGAATGTAGTGGACAGGAGCTTTGGGCCAGCAGCATGGCGCACTCAAGGACAACCAAGAAGACAAAGAAAATGGTAATGGAGGGAGATGAGGATGGACTTGTGGGGTGTAGTAAAAGTTGATTTATATTGTTAAATAAATTTGTGGGGAAGGGAGGATGAGGGGGTTATGTTTTTTATCTACTTGTTTTGCTCTATATTTTTGTTTTACTCTGTGCCATTTTCTTTGTTAGCATTTTGCATAATTTTCTTCTATTCATTTCTTGTGTTTGTTTTTTTATACATGAAATAAATTTTTATGTTTTTATTGAATCATCCAGCCAAGTTATACATATACATACTTTCAAAGGTTTAGGACTAATCAAAATCAATCATGTCTTTCCCAGGCCAATCTCCAGCCGTCAGACGACATCGAAATCTACTACAAGGCAGCACAGAAATTAGCCGGCATCGTGGACTCTTTCTCCGACTTCATCACCTCTGCCGTTAAGCAGCCAGTGAAGCCATACCCGTTTGAGAAAGGCGCTGATGTTATCATAACGGAACAGGCCCCTGTGAGTGAAATGTTTGACAGTGTGTCTCTCCCTTTTCAAATCTGATCGGTTTCCACATTCGTCTTGAACTGTAATTTAGGGAATCCAGCTGGATCCATTGCACTCCTAAGCCAGCTATAGCACATAGAAATAGATCTGACACATTAGATCCAGACAATATCAATGATCCCCATTGAGAATGATTACAAACACAGAGGGGAAGAATTTTAGATAGAAAAATAAGAAAGAAAAATTTGGATCCACTGAGATTAGAACCCGGGACAATGGCACTGAATTGTCTAGATCTAATGTGTCAGATCTATTTCATTGTGCTATATATAGTCTGGCCCCTTGCCTCATACTATTTTCCTAAGCCAGCTAGTGTCAAACGTTCTTTGACTGTGTCTGGCTCGTTCCTGAAATATAATTAGGATTGATGTGCCTTCAGCTTGCCTGTTATTTATTTGCTGAATACCCATGCCTTGTATGGTCACAAGGAGTAATTCATTCGTATGCCTGTTATTTGCTGAATACCCATGCCTTGTATGGTCGCAAGGAGTAATTCATTCGTATGATAAAGATATTATTATTATCTATTTAAATTATAACTTACACTTTAATGAAAAGAAATTCACTGACAAACTAATGAAAACTTTATTTTAATGATTGAAAAGGAAAAGTGTGGGGTTGGTGCTTAAAATGAAAGTCTATAATAAAGCTAAACATGTGAGCCTCTAGAAAAGCTGACTTGACTATCAAAATATGAATATGATTTTTTTTACCCCCCATGGTATGTCTGGTTACATCAAGAAAAAAATCCCCTGGAAATTACCGTCACCTGACATGACTCTAGAAATATAATAATTTCATGAGATTTTTTTTCCCCATGGTGTGTCTGATCAAGAAAGACAACCTGCAATTACTGTCAACTGACTTCCACTATCACAATATGAATGGTTTCATGAGGGTTTTTTTTTTTCCCCCCATGGTTTATCTTTGGCCAGATCAAGAAAGACAACCTGGAAATCACCATCTCCTGGGCAAAAGGCGCCACCAAGAGAACGCTGACAGGGAGCAGCGACACATCCTCCTCTGCCCCAGCCCCCAAGGGAAAAGGCGACGCCACGGACTCCAGCCTGCCACCAGCTCCTGAAACTCCTGGCGTCAAGCCGCACTCCAAGTACGTCAACGCTGTCCTTTGTGGTTTGAAACCGTCCCAAGGCCGTAGTGGCTGTCAGGCAACCGTGGCCCTTGACAACCCGGTTGGACAGAAGAGTTTGACTGCTGGCGCCCTCCTTGAGCAGGTAATGAATGAATTTTTCCGTAGCAAGTCGCGAGCCTAGTGCTATCCTGTCCTATCTCCACTTTTGCCAAATATAGAGTTATAGAGACCTTATGAAAAAGGGG
>JBCHJU010090132.1:0-10888 GCA_039654505.1 Plocamopherus imperialis | reverse complement strand
AACAACAACAAAAAAAACAGCAACAACAACAAAGAATCAAACAAACAACAACAAAAAAAACAACAACAAAAAAAAAAACACCCGCTCCCCCCACTCTCCCCCCCCCCCTCCCATAGAAAATAAAACAAAACAAAAAACGTTCAGATACTTGAGTAAAGTTAAACAAATCCATTACTAAACATCATATTAGACCGTGTGAGCTAGTTGGTTACTAGACGGTGTAATATAGGTATTAATAGGTCAAACTATGTAATCTAGTCAATCGACTTTTAAACTGTGTAGTTACTTAGTCCTTTTTAAGCCTGTCGACTCATAGGGCCGGAGCTGATCCCGGTTTCCATAGCATGAAGCGGGCACTGGCATATTAGCTCTGACACTTTCTGAATAGGATACTAGTCTATTGCAGAATGGTTTCCCAGGCAAATCTGCATCCATTTTCAGCTGGGTCGACTGAAGCGACATGGGTACATTTTCTTGTTTAAAGAAACAGCGCTTGTGCCACCTGATGAATTGAACCCTGACGTCTCGGTCGGCATTTCAACGCTATACCCAGTTACCACAGAGCGTCCTCCACCCCAACTCCATACTAATTAATTTAGTAAATAATCGATTGTCAAATTACTTGATGTAGTTGGTAGACTGTCAACCTGTGCGGACGGACAAGTTCGCAGACTTTCAGACCGCAAGCCGCCGGTTGCAGGTCGTGAGTTTCTCGTGCTTGAGACGCTACGATTAGGTTTTGTTTAAAATAGTAGCATATAAACACAGGAGACCTCACGACTTGTAGCTGCAAGATAAGAAAACATTCATTAGTGGTGGCCCCGTCAATCTTCCAGAGAACAACGGCTGCCATGTAGATATTGTATGGGACGATGAGAAGATGAGACATTGATTCGGCCGTTCAACTGTGAATACTTTACCGTAACTGAAACAAGTTGGGGGGAGGGGGGGCGGGGCTACGCGATGAAATAGATAGATCCAAACACAATACATCCAGACATTTTCAACTGGTCACACTGAATGAGGAAGAAGGAGTGTATTGACTCGATGGTCTGAGAATTCGTCTTAGTCTTAGTCCTCATAATAGCAGAGAGACTCAGATAGCTTAGTATACTTGTCAACGCGCTTTAAAGTACTATATTATTCTAATACAAGACATCTGTCTTCTTGCCTTGGCTGGGGATTTGGTGCCACTGTTCCCTCGGCTACTGCATCAGTGGATTCAAACTTCACGTTAATTATAATTTGTCCCTTATATTAAATAATAACCCCCCCCCCACCTCCGTGTTTTTAATGATTCTCGATGGGGTCGATTGAAATTGTCTGCAATCTCTTGTGTCAGATATCATTATACTTCCTCGTTTGACCATCAGAGGATTATACGGGATACAAGTGCTCTGTGAGTATTGTTCCTTCGTGAGTCACAACTTTCCATATCGTCGGAGTCGTTCTATAAACGTAGCATTATGTATAACATCAAATTATCGGACTTTCCATTTTTCACACCAGAGTGAACTTAATTTATAGTCACTCGTAGCATGTTTATTAAAAACTAAAATTGTGTTTTGCGTATTTCTTTTGGCCAATTTTATTTTTGATTAAAATGAGAACGAGTGACTCTCCATACAGTTTATTTTGTGGTGTGAACAAGCGAAAATCAGAAAATTTGTAGTTGTACTTATACGTTTAGAAGACGACACCGCCGATACGATACTGTTCTTTTTCGAATCTTGATCTTGTTGTCATCATCCGACCATCTGTCAATGTTGATTGTGGGCCTTAGACGAATAATTAATTTGAAGACTTTATGCTAATTTTTTTTTATAGCCACTCGTCACTTACTGCTATTAACGCTGTCCACGAGCTTTTTCAAGCTATGTTATAGCTGACTGTTTAGTGTATCAGATATGTAATGGTCGGAGGCGAGAAAAAGACCTGAACTCACGTCTGGGATAAAGACGTCACATCTCCACTCAGAACGGTGGAACTTTCTCATGGAGGTTTTAATGCACTTTTACTCAACTGATAAGCATAACTAAAGACATAGTTCTACGATAGAATCAAAAATGAAACTAGGAAGCAAGCAAAAATTCGAAACAAATCAAACTTAAAGAGAGCAAACGTTGCCCGGAGCATTTTGAATGAACAAACCAAACATGTGACTATCTATTCCCCATCTTGTTTCGAGTTTCCTTTTTTCCTAGTAAACCCCGAATCTTGTGATGTTTGAGAAGAAAAATCAGAAATTGCGAAATTACAGCTACATTTGTAATGATATTGTCCTAAGGGAACGCAGCGCTTAGTGTGACTCCGTAAAGTTCTTTGTGCCTGAAGAAGATCTCATCGACCTGAGGATTTTTGAAGTTCCCGAACCTTCGGCTTTTTGCGATAAGTAGACATCCATGTATTTGCTTTTTACATCGTCATAGATTCACGTTAGCGAAATAACATTTCGATTGCGTAATAAACTGGCATTTCACCTTAATAGACCCTTGCATAATAATAATATAACTGATACAAAGCACATCGTCGTAATTTATGATAAAAGTTCCACTGAATCGTTTTATATTTTCCGAAAAACGAGCATACAGGGCAATAAGCGATACGTTGTCCATAGACATATAATAATATTGAAAACATTCCTATACACTCTGAGTAATATCAGTTAACTGTCATGGGTAGAGAGAGGGTCAGCAATCTGCATCCGCTAGATTCGCGCCTTGGATGCTTACGATTCGGACAAGAATCATAGGATTCGGTGTTTAATGAGCTAGCTTTAAATAACAGTCTTGTAACATTATCTCCCTATCTCTCTCAGCATAAATGCTACGTTTCCTCGTTATTTTTTCGTTTGAAGAAAAACGTATTCGATCATCTTGTCATTGATAATGTTTGAGATGTAGACACATCTGCTGGTTTCCCTGTTCAGGTAACGAAACGGAACGTAATACTCAGAAGAATCGTCTTACAGCTAGAAACTAAAAAGACACCTGCAATTCGGGATGCAGAATACTTGAATATTTGAATATTATGGTAATTTTACAATGAGTTGCTCGTGTCATAAAAGTGAATTTAACGTGTCCTTCCAGCTTTACGCAGATGACGCACAGGACTGTGATTCTCTCCCTCCTCCTGATAGTGATACGTTCTTCCAAAACATTGTTAGTTGTATTCAAGAGGTGAAGGTGTGGATGGATGAGAATAGAATGATGTTGAATGGAAATAAGACCGAAATTATCGCATTTGGCAGTTACAAGAACTTGAGAGATGTTAACAAATCTAGCACTGGAATTGGAGACACCTGTATTTCTTTTGCACCAACCTTGGAGAAACCTTGGATTTATCTTGACTCAAATCTGTCCATGTCAAAGCAAATCAGTCATCTTGACTCAAATCTGTCTATGTCAAAGCAAATCAGTCATGTCATGAAATGTATCTATCTTGATTTAAGAACAATTATCCAAATTACACATCTTATCTCAGTTGACATAGCCCACATGCTTGTCACATCGCTCATAATGTCCAGACTTGATTTCTGTAATTCTGTTCTGGCAGGGTTCACAGGAAACGTCTCAAGGTAATAACAGAGAGCCGAAAATAATGAAGTCAAGGTTGTATCGGGAAGCACGAAACTGTGCCATGAATCTCCCTTGCTGACAAGATTACATTGAATTCCAGTTGAGAAATGTATCAGTCATAAGATGGCAGCCCTGGGTTATAAGTGACTGAATGGCCTAGCCCCATCTTATTTGTCTACCACTCTTGACTCACTACACCCCATCTCGCCAGCTAAGGTGCTCATCTGACACTAACAGGCTAGCAGTGCCCAGAGCAATTTGTAAAGTTTTTGAAGTGATTTGTCTGTTTTGCTCCCCAAATCTGAAATTCGCTGCCAAAAAACATGCCAAAGGCCAAAATGGTGATTGTCTTTAAGAGAGCCTTAAAAGCGCACATTTTCACGTTTTAACTTATATGTTCGCCTGCACATGTATTCATCCATCGGTAAAAATGTCGATTGTTGTCGCTCATTTGCTGTGTAGCTCCCTTAGTTATCTTCAAATTGTGTTTGCCAGACTATTTATTTGAAACGTTTTTAATTGCGTTCAGAGCCTGTAGTTTTGTATATGGATAGCACACTAAAAAGCGATGTATTATTGTTATTAAAGTTTACATTTGAATACCCCCTTTTCAAGGAATAAAGTAATAGTAGGTAATTCATCAATCGTTAAAGTGGTGTTTCGCGTATGTAACAGAATCTTTAGGGAAAAGAGATTTTTAATCGTAAGGTTGTCGTAATAGTTTGCGATGTTTTCCAATAGCTTAATAATGTGGTGAGATAAGTTATCCAAAACACTGAGCCTTGGGGTAAAAGAGGCATTTCATGTGCCTTTCCCACTACATCAATCGTGATCTTTAAGGTATCATTAGAAACCCTTTAGTACTCATACTTATCCGGTACCAGCTAATTGACAGTATTGAGTCGTTGTTCTTTGCCTACTTAGAAGGAACGAGAAAACAGCAGCCCTGCGACAAAATATACTAATAATAACAAATTATGCCAAAATCTCATATATATAAAATGACATAACATTTACGTTAAATTAACGCTAGGATTTTTGATAATTATGATTATACTATTCGTAAGAAATGTGAGTTTACAGTCATTTACGATGCTCACGAAAGAATGGCATAGCCCATGTCATATTCCATAACTATCTACATAAAAAAAAATCAAATAACATTACACATAGTATCGTTTTCTAGCTAATGGTTTGAAAGTAATTTGTGCACCCTTGAACATTTTCTCAAGCTAGGAAGATATAATAAGTCGTTTAGACTTACTCTTTGTGTAAGATTTAATCATTTTCTCTTGCCAAAACTTTGATAAAACAGTTTTGTGAGTTCTACTCAGGAAATACAGACAAGACAAGAAAAAAATGCCCATTACAGGCTAAGTATGAAATAACGATGAGGTGAATGCGTAAACTTTATTAAAATCCAAAAGACATGAGGAAAAACAAAACACGGAACAATTTTACCGGCGATAATAGATACCCCCACCGCCTTGCCGAGAGAATAAAGAGCCTTGTATTCGAAAAGGAAGGAAGTTAGAAGAGCAAGGGGTATTATAAGCCACATTTGACACACCTCTAGAGAAATATTAAAAAAAACTTTTGATTGTAAGATGAGGCAAACTTATTTGTATTTTTACCAGCTAGATCTAGAAGAGGTTGGGTAATGTTGGTAGTGGTACGCCTTTAGAGTCAATATCAAGGCCCGTTCAAATTGCCGCTCAGCTCTGTTACACCCAAATGTGACATATACCCATTCTTCTTTCAACCCTTTCGATTATTTGCTGACAAACGCTGTGCTCTTGAGTGCGACAAACCTCGTGCACATTGAGTGCACTTTCGGTAGTGCATATGTTCATGACGACCTCCCTACATCTTTTTCATTTACTTTAAAGCGGTATCGCGGATTGGTCTACTTCCGACTTTTCCGCCTCAGCTCTTTCAGTGATTTCGCTTGACAAGATTCTTGATTCGCTTTGGTTTCTGGCCATTGTCCTAAAATGGTTGAGGTCGAACAGCGTGCGTTTTGAACTGCATCTTAGCTGGTAAATGGGACAGGTCATTACTTAAGACCACATCATGGAATGTATGATGTCAAAGGTGGGTGGACATCAGCTGAATGTGTGTCCGTGTGTTACGAAGAACAACGCATCATTAACTTGGAATTCCTCATTATTCCTTAGAATATTCCCTAGTAGGCTCAAACGACTTTCCAGGGTGAGTAGGGAAAGGGGCTTTTCTCCCGTCTTTAGATACAGACGTATAATAATTATATTTTAACTGTAACAGAGTAGTGGATTTGGCGGAGAATCTCCCCAAATTGTTTACTGTGAAAAGTGTGCAACCTGACTGCATAAAAAAAAAAACCCATGAACCTGTCTACATTTTGTAATGTGCACTCATATTAAGATAAAGTGGGAAAAAACCCGAACACACAAATTTTATTTGATTGATCTTCTTTTTGGAAATCACGCTGCGTTAGAGCTTACTTGAGCATAAAGACCAGGCTCCTGTGGCCGTATCTATTAAATGTCAACTAATAAGAAATTTACTAAATACTACGGTGCCCTTGCAACACAATCTTGTCTTCAAAATGTTTACCCCTCATGTTTGTCCCCTCACAGATTTAGGTCTAGTTAGATAATAAGAGTAAATTTATAATCGTTCTTCTAGATCTTTGATGATTAGACATGGATCTATTTTTATTAATCTAGGTAGTCTAAAACTAAAGTTGGGGAGCGACAAACACAAGATAGGTACATGCACAGCTGGCATGAGAATTAGATTGGCCTCATCATCAGCTATAATGGCCAAGTAAAGCAATATATTATTATGAAAGAGCATCAGCAACTTCTGAACAAGGTTCTGGCTGTTTAAAATACCGGCGCTTTCCATCCCTCTTTGTGGATGTGAGACAAAGACAATGAAATCTGAAAGATGAGAGGAAAAATGCGAGAGTGGCTGGGCACCCCAACTACCCTTAAAATGCTAACCAAGGCGTAGCAATAACATTGCAAAAAGATCGTCAAGTCCGACGCAAAAGCCCTCCATAGTGCACCATAGTATTTAGAATTTTACGGTAGCTGTTTGCTCTATGTAAAATTATTCTGTTTTTCGATTGGAAGAAATTGTTAATCTACTTTGAGAGATAGCAAGTGGACTGCAATTTTCGCAGATGATTTTTTTGAAACTGTGTAAGCAAGTCTTACCTATTGGTATGCCTGTTGTTTATGTTTTGACATATGAGAAGCATTCTGCGAAACGCTAGTCTGTGCTAAAATGAATCAAACAAATTTATATTCAGGAAAAACTTCCTTAGACAACTAACTGCCAAATTAAAAACAAACAAACGAAAGCCAAACTGGACACTCTCCAATAAAACCAGATGTCCCGTGGTCGATTTCCGGTATTACAACTGTAATACAATTGTATTATTGAGATGCAAGCTTTGCGAGCTTTTGTCCGTCTCCTTGTCCAGTGGAGGGAAGGATAAATCAATTCCTAGTCCGTCCCAAGACGTACGATGAAGTACTACATCGCGCATGCACATGAACCCTAGGTGGGTGGAATATGACAGCCCATATACGCCAGCCCACTACCCTGGCAACAAATCAAACTTTCATATAATAAGGCGTATATTATTACTATCTTTTCCATGAACCAGGCCATGCGATCTTGCATGAGTGACAGTGGTACTAAAGCAGAAAGGAGAAAAAAGATGAAACGTAAAATCTCAAGACGAGCAATATCATTGGTCGTATGTCAAAGTGTCTTTCCGTCTCCCGATCGGACAGTACTTTCTAAACTTCGTGTTGTAGTTGTAATACACAAGGAAGTTAATAATGTTTATAATGTCCATTGAAAAAATCACGTTATGAATCAAGTTATAGAGGTTATGATAGGCCTTGTATATGCCAAACTCTGGGACCAGCACGTGCACAATGCCGGAGGCCAGGTAGGGCGAGTTTGCGATGGCGAAGATTGTGGAGACGAGAGAGACTTGTATTAAAGCTTGCGCCTCCTTCGTTCTCTCTTTACTTTGTAACGCAGGCGTACCTGCTTTTGCTTGCGTCGCACCTTTGGCTTGAGAAGTTTCCGCAATTGTATTCTTCCCCTTGGAGAGGGTGGTGGTAGTGGTGGTGGTGGTCCTGGTTCTTGGAACCTGCGCTGTTGCCGACTGACGGAACTGGGACGATCTCCTCAGCATGATCACCATAATCACCAGGCATATCATGACCAGGAGCTGGCAGAACGAGTTCATTGCGGTTCCGACGAAGACCTCCACCAGGAACACGAACGGCTCGCCCCCCTGAGGAATGTAGATGACGAGCTGCGTCCGGTTGAAGGCTTCGTTGAACTTTGGCCTCACCTTGTGCTTCCAGGTGAACAGCGCCGTGCACGTCACCGAGAAAGACAAAATGACGACCATGTAGACAATCGTGCGACGCCGCGTGAACACTCCTTTGACGTGAAAAGGCATCACGACGCATAGACAGCGCTGGGTGGCCAGGAAAGAGGTGATGAGCATGGAGGTGAAGGTGAAGATCTTCCGGAGAAAGTACAGAAAGAAATCCGGGATGAGCGGCGGCAGGTAGTAGAATGTTTTTCGCCACCGACTCGTGAAGTCGAAGGTGAAGGCCACGATTCCCGTCAGAGAGGCGAAGCAGAAGATGAAGTCCGAGATGGCCAGGCAGAAGAAAGAGACCGTGACGCTGTCTTTCGGGCCCATGCGGTAAAACGTCTTCATGTTGAGCACGTTGTTGCAGAGCCCGGTCAGGGCTATGCTGTACCAGACGCCCACCACAGCGAAATGCCATCGAAGCAGGTCTTCGGCAGACACGTAGTCCGTTTTCTTGGCCTCGAACGTCAGGTTTGCAACGGCTTCAGCCAGGTACATCGATGACGTGGTGGTATTTTCCATGGTTGACTCCTCCTGGGCTTAAGCTGAGGTGAAACGTATAGTGATAGATAAACAACAACAAGGAATGGCCTAAAAGGGAGTGGATTACACGAAGAAAAGAAACAAACAAACAAACAACAACAAAAAAGAATCGAACAAACCAAACAACAACGAAAGTCCGAAAACAATCCCTCTCCCCCCAAAAAACAAAGAAAAAACACAACAAAAAAACAAAACAAAAAAAAAACCAAAACAAAAAAAAAGCTTTCAGATACTCAAGTAAATTTCAACAAACCCACTAGTACTTATTTATCATTAATATATTTTCATTGGCCATCGTGATATAATATTTTTGCAGCTGTGTAAGCTTACACACCAAAACACTGAATACATATTACAGCATAAGATTTTCGTGATTCAGCATAGTATGACATGTTGTGGCCACTGTATGGTATAATTGTTGTACGTTGATAATGATACCTCATCCTTTCGGAAAACCGATGTCAAAATATTTCCTTAACTGATTCAATGCAAAATTCCAGCATGAAAATCATTTAAAACTGTGTGTCGCCTCAATCGAACGCGAACACCTGAACTCGTTGACGACAGTCTGCTCATAATAGGTCGGGGTGAGCACGTACCTAAGGGCTCATCAAGAAACATGTGCAAGTTGTTGTCAAAGAGTAAAATCATGCTCATGGGGCTGATATATCAGCATATGACAGAGGAAGGGTTAAAGAGTCAACCAGCTACAAAGCATCTGAAGCTTGCAATAATGGATCTTAGGTACCAGTTTATAAATAGCTGGAGCAGCCATTGCAGCTTTTTGACTCCGATAAATATCTCGCTTAATCAATATAGAATAAATCTGATTTGATGTTAAATGATATACACTTTCTTTAGTGATGGAACTATAGTCGCGTCAGTTATGAACAATAAATAAAAATCATTAACTTTCATTTACTGTGCAGAACTGATGCGACTACAGGTCATTGAGTAAGAAAGTGTACATTTTTAGAATATGGTTGGTAGACTATCAGAGTGTGTCACATTACATAGTCCTTTAAAGCCCTTCGACTCATAGGACCAGAGCTGAACTAGGCTTCCATAGCATGAAGCGGGTAGTGACAGATTCGATCTAACACTTTCTGAATAGGATGCTAGTCTATTGCAGGATGGTTTCCCGGCAAATCTGTATCCATTTTTTTGCCTTGATCGAGTGAAACAGCATGGGACAATTTTCTTGCTTAAAGAAGAAACAAGTTAAAGTCAGAAAATGTGTAGTTTTACTTATAGCTATACGTTTATAGGATGACATCACCGATATGATATTGCTCTTTTTCGAATCTTGATATTGTCGTCTTCATCCGAGCATCTGTCAATGTTGATTATGGGTCTTAGCTTTTGAATTTCGATGTATTTTGCGATAACAGCAGGCACATACGTATTTGCTTTTTGATTAGTAATAAATTTGCATTAGCGAAATAAAATTTCGGTCACGTCAGAAACCGGCAATTCAATTCAATATTGCCTTATATAATAATAAGTACAAAGGGGCCCATTACAATTGTCTAGATCTAATGTGTCAGATGTATCAAATTGCGCTTTAATCAAGCCATGTTGCCTTATATTTCTTTCTGCCATCTCCATTAGTCGCACCCCAATGTGTAACATTAGCTTAACAGAAGGCATTGAACTAACAGCGATGGGAGGTTGGGTGCAGAGGTAGTGGCAAGCTTGAAGATGTCACCGACAGACTTGGTGAAAAAAAAAGCCTCAACACTGGGTATGGAAATAAACAGAGTGGTCTAAGGCTATTGTAAATAGCAAGACTACCATCATTGCAAGAACCAATTTTGACTAAAGAAACATATTTTTGTGCCTCATTAGTCATCAGTTAATAATTTTGATTTTCTATGCAGAACTAAGGCGACTACAGGTCATCGAGTACCAAAGTGTGCATCATTAGAACGTAGTTGGTAGACTGTCAGAGTGTGTCACATGGTTGTATACTGCTATACTGTGTAACCTGGTTACTACACTAGTTACTACATCTAGGTGGTAGTCTGTCAATCTCTATAATCTAGTAAATTGACATTCAAACTTATTCCTTTTAAGGGGGTATGCTACTAAAAAAAATCATTTTCCAGAATAAGGAGAAATAATTTGCAACTTTATTTGTTTAGGATGAATGCTTGTTACCAAAGAAAGCAAATGAGACAATTTTTTACGAAAAAAAATTTGCCCGTTGCCATGGTAACGGCCGCCATCTTGGATTTTGTAAACAAAAAGTTTAAGCTCAAAATCTCAGCCGTTTAAAGGAATTTTGTGAAAATTCTATAGCAAATATTAACTGGCTACCTAACATCTTCCTGACCTTTATACATGCCTCAGAATTCAAAGTCAAAATTGAGGC
>JBCHJU010090021.1:0-10890 GCA_039654505.1 Plocamopherus imperialis | reverse complement strand
CTTCTCCCTCTCTCTCCTCTCTTTCTCTCTCTCCTTCTCCCCCCCCCTCTCTCTGCAATTATGATGCTTTTTCACTATTTACACTATTTTTATGAATCCATCCATTTATGATAGCGGATTTGACTACTTTTTGAATTGTTATGCTATGAAAATGATTAATCTTAATCAGAATGTTAAGCGCTTTGAGCTTGCCTTGTTGCTGGGTGAGGCGCTATATAAGAATTATATATTATTATTATTATTATTATTATTATTATTATTATTATTATTATTATTATTATTAATATAGTTAATCAGCAAGAACACTTGCATTGTATTTTTTGCTTGGTACTTAGAATAGTGTTTCAGACTAAAGCTTTCTTTCGTCTCAATTTGAATTACCAGTACTCATTGTATGAAATTAGCAGGATCTTATCAGTTCCTTTTTTAAAATGTATTCTTTGAGCAGTTTTGCATGGCCTGTTCGACTGGATTCCACATCTTCTGTTGTCACTCTGAAAGGGCTAGTCGTCGGTGGCTGGCTGTTGACATGACTGGAGTGTCAATAGGCATTATAGGATGCTACTTGCCTGCTGTCCACTATGCATTTTACTGCTTATCTGTAAGTTCCAAATTTTTGCATGATATTGATATGTATTTTCAATTAAACCCATTAAACCTAAGCAGCCAGACAGGAAGTCTAGCCCTAGTTCTTAAGCAAAGGGAAACAACTATAGCCCATGATTTTCAAAAAGATTTTTGCTACATATTTCCCATATGATTGATTTTGTTCTCAATAAAGGAACAAATAACTGAACCTTTAAATGAGTATCAACACATTTGCAACATCAAACAAATAATAATATAATTATGGAAAAAAAAATAAATTAATATTTCCAAAACTCCTCTTCATTTTGGGTTTTTCTGACAAGTTTGTTTCCTCTAATTGATAAATCGGTATCAGGACTATTGGTATCGCTATCATTGTTACTGTTTTCTCAAGCAGATCTATCAAATTCATTGTCATTGTTGTTTAGATCAAGGCTAGAGCCAAACTCGCCACATTTTTCCCCATCACGAAAATTCAGGGATTTCCCCTAAAAATTGTCATTGAATTGAAACAATGATAGCTCAGGTCTGACTGGACCGATTATCATGTGGTATTATTGAAAGTCATGCTCCAAGACTCGGGAACGAGATTACACTACAAGACTTTGCGAAAAATGAAGCTGGCATTTTTGTTTCGTTTACTTTCGTTACTTAGACATAGTGGTCGCTTTTGGGCGGGCTAGTGTGCTAGAGGGGGCAATTCTTCCTGATGGTTTCACGTGAGCTCAGGTGGAATGGGTTAAAATATATCAATGGTCGGCGGAGCAAACCTCTGATGTCTCTTCTTTGTGCCGACCATAGAAATATTATGTATTGTTGGATTGGTGTAGTGCATTATGTGTGTTTTGATTGGTTGAAATTCAGTAGTTACAGCCAAGTTCCACTTAGAGCATAGCAAGCAGGATTTTGATATGCACAGATCATGTTATGTGTGTACCTTACTTATTATAATGAACAGAATATCAATGCCAGAATTTTAAAGGCAGCAGCTGCATTTGAGAAAAACTAAAATCAGCATTTTCAACAAAAACATCAAATGAGTTTCCCTGTATGCTTGTATATCATGGTGCATAAGCAAAACATCCACAAGAAGACTTCAAACCATGACAAGATGCCTGATGATGAATCATGGGAAAGAACACAAAAATCCTTTTAAAAACCGAATCAAGAAAAGAAATTGGAGATGGCTCAGGCACACTATTCGGAAACCTACCGAAAACATACAGCCCTAACCGTTAAAAGAGACAGAAGATAAAAAATGACAGAGGTATTCATTACAGCAGAAAGCACATCAACTCGGTCTTTCATGGAAACAGCTTAGAATGACTGGTGAGGACCGGGCGAAGTGAAAACTCCTCATAGATCACACTCACATACACACACTTGCAGCTTAACTCATTCCCTACTCGATGTTTTTTTCACCACTGGAATGACTCGTTTTTCACACTGTGCCTAAGACTTGGCATTATTTACATTCTATGCCTTTTGTGTTTCTAGATTTTCAAGTAACATACAAGTATTAGATATCAAAATAAAGGGGAGAGGATAAACTTTCTGAAAATGTAAATGGATTTATTATTTGACTTTTTTGTTTTCATTTTATAGGCTTTGAAATCAAAATATATAATGCAAACAGCATAATCTACATAAAAAATTCCAACTTACTTGTGAAATATCTCCTCTTTCATTACCCCAATCGCATTTGGCTTGTGTGATATTGTGTCTTATTCATAAATATATAATCCATGCAAATTTGAGGTCAATTTGTTTGACAATTGCGGAAAAAGATCATAACAACTAAAGCACGGAAAAAACAAAAATTAAAAAATCCAGCTTCAACTGCAACTCTTCTACCACCCTTCCAACACCGCTCCTGGTTCATTCTTTGTCCTAGGGGATTGTCATCATCCATTATCCCTTCCCCTTCCCCTTCCCTTTGGAACATATTGTACTATGCTCTTTGGAAACCTGGACTGGATTATAACTAAGATTTTATGAGCCGTAAAATACGACTTTTAGTCTATATCGGGCTCACAGTAGGGAATGAGTTAATGTTAATGATAAAGTGTCTTAGACTTTTATTTTCTCTTCAGTCTTGTCTGCTATTTTGTTGGTTTGGTTCCAATTCCAAGGCCACAATTTTGACCATTTAAATGCATCAATCTGTTACTGGCCTTGATACGTTTAGCATATTGTGTCGCAACTTGCATAGGGGATGCAAGTCATGTTTTGCATTTTGGCAGTGTAATTAGGGACTGAAACATTACATTGTTAAATTATGAGATGTGGTTAATCGTGTCACTTTGTTATGTGTTACTTACTTTGTGGTGACACAGACTATAAAAATAGTGGTTCTAGTTTTTACTTTCTATGAATCAATTTCTGGTGGAACATTGTTCGCTGTCCTTTTTTCATTTTAAATTCAAGTAAAACAACAAAGGCCGCAATTAAATGTGAAATGATGAATTCTCATGATAGTATATGAATTTATGAATCCATAATTAGTAATGTTAATTTATGCCCCACTTTAATATTTCATCTATATTTTTAGACGATATTTTTTGTTTTTCTTCTTTTTAATCAATTTATTTTTTCGTCTTTCCTTTACAGATATGGAGGGATGTTTATATGATTATGATATCCATACTCACCGCTTGCACCTTGGTCTTTCAACTTCACCCCAATTTTTTTACCCATAAATGGTTTTACACTCGCATGGCAGTGTATGTTGGTCTTGTAGTTTATGGGTTCATCCCAACAGCACACTGGGTGTATTTGAATGGAGGCTTGGGTTCTCCTATTGTTCAGGTAGGCAAACCATTTTTCCACACTCTGAATCTCTTTGATTTTATTATTCAATATTGTTATATTCTTGTAGAGCTAAAAAAGCTGGTTACATTGGTATATTATACATTGCTGTAGCTTAAAAAAAAGGAAGTTTTGAAAGTTTGCAGTTTTTTTGCCAGGTAGCAATAACTGAACTCAATTTTTTGCTAGGATTTTTTTAGTTGTACAACTGGGAAAATTCGATTATGATTCATTTTTGACTATTAAAAAAAAAAAGATAAAAATTTCATTATTTTGATATAAAAAAAAAAAAAAATTAAAATCAACCATCAAAGAGACAAATATCATTGATATTAAAATATTCTGGAAACTTGGTCTAATACATTAGATCTAAAATGATATGAAAAACATACAGTCTAATACATATTCCTCATCCTTGCTGGGACAGAGAGATTGGGACATGGAATCTGAAGACAGCTTAAAGTTTCAAACTATGGTTTAAAACAATTTTTAAAGACAACATTCTTCTTTTGATTTAGCCAAGTACAGTGAAAAATTATCACTTTTTTTCATGTATTCCAGTTGTTTATTCCAAAAGTTACTATGATGTATCTGCTCGGAGGTCTTGCTTTTGCTTTTTACATTTCAAAAGTGCCAGAGAGAATTCTACCAGGTAGGTTGAAGGACAACAACAGCCATTTCAAAGAAATTTAGACTCTACCAAATGGTTTGTTTTACAAAAGAAAAATGAAAAGAGAGTGACTAAATAAAAAAACAAACAAACTCAAAACCTGAAAAATCATCAAAGACAGAAACAACAACCAATATCCTAGACCTGAAACTAAATGAGGTAAAATATGTCTCTTTCAATGCATGGAAAGTATTGATTTTAAGTTGCATGATTTTTTTTATCTAAATTTCCATCATATGAATTATGATATTGGTCATTATGAAAGTGTCATCATTTGTTATTTATTTCTATTTGTTTCTGTATTTTCAGGTAAATGTGATTTTTTGGGTTCCAGCCACCAAATATGGCACATCCTTATTGTAGCTGCTTTTCTGTACTGGCACGCTGCTGGTGAAGAAATCCTGCGTTTCAGAATCAGTGAAAATTGTCAGGTTTGAGGCAACAATACTATGGATTTAAGTTTTTTGTTTGCCTAGAATCAAGCAGATTGTTGTATCTTCCATGCAGCCTGCAAATGGAGAGCAGTTGCCCACAAACTTGTCAACCTCTGTCGTCATCCTAAAGATTTGGGATCATCTGACAAAAAATGAGGAAGAAGAGGAGGAAAATCACTCAACCTTTGTCTATTTATTAGTCTTTGTCAATTCATTAGTCAATCAAAGATTTACCTCTAAGGTCACTTAACATTTTGCATCAAATGTGGCTTTTTATGACAATGAAGAAAGAACATATGTAAAAAATGAAGGTTTTCACATGTAGACCTTGTGGTCCATTGTAAGAGAATGAATGCACAAACAATTTCTAATACTTTTTTTGGAAGAGGGGAAAGCAGCGGGAATTTCATAGAGGTTAAAAATTGGTGAGGATGTCAATACTCAAGACTATTTTATTCCAACAAGGTTTGGTCAAAAGGGATACAAAACTGATAGATGAGACCCGGCAAAGCTTTCTCAATAATTTTATAATAAGAGATTAGTCATGGGTGCATTACATAACACCTGAAATGAAGAATTTTAAAATTAATTTTGTTACAACCATCATTTATCATATTGATATAATGGATTCCATGGTATGGAAACGTATGTCATCACCAATGCCTTAAAAGTTTCAGGTCGAGCACTGAAAAAACTCATGGCGATTGTTTTAAGGGATTTAAAGCAGTTTTGCTCATGGACTTTCTTCCTCATGATGAAGCTCAAACAATAAATGCTGTCAGGAATTGTGGGACACTAAGCAGATTAAGGGAAGTTCTCCATTGAAAAAAGTCAGATCGTCTGACAAATGGCATCATCTTGCAGCCTTACAATGTCACACAAGATACAGCCAAACTGACAAAAAACTGGCTTCAGAAATACAATGTGAGGTTCTGCTGCATCAACTCCATAGTATAGATCTTGATACTTGAGGTTATCATCTGTTTGGACTCTTAAAACATTTATTGGGTAGGACTTTACCAACTATGATGGTCTAATTGAAGAAGTAGACTGGCTTGAATCTCTTAATGAGGATTTCTTCAGGAGTGGTATACATTCCCTTGTACAGCGATGACAAAAATGCATCAATCTTAGTGGGGATTTATTTGAGAAATCGAAAACTTGTGTGAGTATTTTATATGAACTTTTGATTTAGATGAAATCAAAATTTTCCAACTTATGGTCGTTTTTACATTCATTTTGTTACGACCATTATTTTATTTCATTGATATAATGAGTGGTTATGTAATTTGTATCACTATGGGACAAAAACTTCACACAAAAGCACAAAACATATAGCCCTCAATAATCTTAGAATTTAGAGAGCTGAAAAAACTTTGCAACCACAGAGGGTCAATCAGAATGACAAATTTTTGATAATGGTATTGTCTTTTAAAGAAATGTAGAATTTTTGTCATGTACATGGTGTAAGATCTTTTTCTACCTAGCATGGTAGCTTATGTCAGTATTCTCAGGGAAATGCACTACCAATGAAAATTTTGTCAAGGTTGCACAAATATAAAAAAAAAAAAAATTCGGGCTTGCTTACATTTTACATCATGCACACACACACCTACATGCACACACAAACGCACACACACACATATCTCTTTACAAGAAATGCAACAAAACTCCTCTATCGATCCAAAACATTGAGTTAAGATGGAAATTATTCAGTCATATAGTGAGACGAGATAAGGAAATTCCAATAAACAAAGCTATTACTTATTAATTTACTGATAATAACAAGAGTAAAAAAGCGTTGTTTTCCTTCATCACCCGTTTGGTAAAAACGGCTGTAGCTTCAAAGTCTGAAGACATTGATGGCAAAAGGCGATAGGCAAATTATTATATTTTTGGCTTACATTCTTTGAAGCTCATACAATTGTCAATGTATATGGTAGAATAGAACAAGGGAAAAGATCTTTGTTAGTTTTATGTTGATTGATTGTATACAATTCACATTTTCATATTATAGTCTTAAGTAAAAAATCCAAGCATCCATGCAATCGCATAGTTTATCTAATAATAGCTTCTTGATGAGCAGGTAGAAATGGATAGTTTTAAAGGTTGAAGAAAATTGAACAATTAGACGTCTGGACCTGAATTTATTTCTTTGGCCTCTCACAGTAATGTTTCTCTACTGTCTGTGCTTGTATAATAATATAATTGTGTACCGGTACTGCATTTGTATTATTCTGCATGTTATGTTCTTTGCATTTATATGTGTATATTGAGAACGTCACTTCTGTAAAACAAATTTCCTTCTGGATAATAACATTTTCGTATTTTATCTTATCTTATCTAGGATATGCAAATTGATAGGATAAAAGTCATACAATAATTGAATGTAAATAAACATTCTGGGAATTATTTAGGCCTACATGAAATTTTCTTTGACATTTAATAATATTTAATTATTAAATTTTAGATATGTGTTTGACTGTTTGATATACCTGTACATGTATTGTACATGTGATATTGTATCAATTGAATATGTCTCATGAATAAGACAGTCAATCTTGTCAAGCCTTATATTATTATTGAAAAGAAAAACACTAGTCCTACTTATTCAAGATTGAAAGACTAGTCCAACTTATTCAAAGTCGATCAAGACATAAAGTGTATTGTAGTTATATAATAAAAATTCTGAAACCTCTGTCTATTTGCATCTTTTGTCATTTATTATTACTACAACCACCCCCCCCCCCTCCCCCAAAAAAAAACAAAAAAACAAAACAAAAAAAACACAGCCAAAAAACAAAAAAAAACCAACAAAAAACAAAGACAAACAAAGCAAAACAAAAAACAAAAAGCAAAAAAACAAAACAAACAAAAACAAAAAACAACAACAAACAAACAACAAAAAGAAAACAAAAACAAAAAACAGAAGCACAGCTACTTCTTATGTCATTCAGGCCACAGAAGCAAAATATTTGCTAATGTTTCTTTAAAGTTTTCTGTTATGCAATTTAAATGAAAGATTTCAATTAAATATTGGATTAGAAACCCAAAAGCAAACAAGTGAACCAACAAATGGGCTATGAAATTGCTTAATAGTTTTTGTTTTACTGCTACTGCTTATCAAGAAAATGCCATATAGTTGGTGGGGGCAAACTGCAAATTTCTTTACATGTCAAGATTTCTGTCCATTTCTCTCATTTTGCTTTGCTCTACCATTGCAGCAAGTGGGGAAATGTGCCCTGGGCACATGTGGTGGATTCTGTTGTCATCTCCTATAATAAAGTATTGTATAAGATTTAAAAAAAATGTAAACAAATGGCCTATAAACTGCAAATACGGTCTTAGTCCAGTCCAAATCAAATGTAAAGTTATTCATGGAATTATTTACTTGAAGTTACTTTCAGTATTATAAAATATTTATTTATTTAATTTTTTTTTTTTATATCTGGTATATGATATACATGTATTGCAAATGTGATATTGTATCAATTGAATATATCTCATGAATATTTTTCAATGACCCTAATATGCACTTGTGATTTTTTTATTTTAATGAGAATGGATGGTTATGTCCTACTTTGACATTACGCATAGACTGGAGATATCTATGCAATATATATTTGGGATGAATGAATCTTACTTACTGCATGTATAGTGAAATGAATATATTATGCATTTGTGGAATGAATGGTATATGCAATGCTGAACATGGGATCAAGCTAGAAAATATATTACTGAATTCCCAGACATGTGTTTTCTTTTCTATCAATGGATTAGAATGATAATAATAATTATAACTGATAACAAAATTCTAAGGATGATCCTTTTGTTCTTTGAAGGGTTTATAAAGGCAATCAATAAAAAATAAAACAAAAACCATCATTTACCCTACACATATAGCAGTAGTTTGGAATTTGTTTTTTCCTTGGAAGGTGGCAGGGGGGAGGGGTTGTTGCTGCTGCTGCTGGGTGTTGATTTTTGCTCTAGTTGTTCGAATATTGGATGTTTATTTTTGGATCTATTAATTATTATTACTATTATTAATATTTTTGGTAATTATATTCTGTTTTCGATTTTTAAAGAAAACCATAAATTGGTAAAAATATGGCAATCTTTGAAAATATTTTAAAGTTCTGGCAGAAAAGAAAGAAAATTTATGTTATGGTTTATGGCGGCAAAACTAAATGTAGGTCATGGCCGACCAGTTAGAGCACCAAGACAATCTTCTCTTTATCAGCTTTATCCTCAATGAGATTACCGGTAACACATTAGATCTCTTTTCCTCATTCAACTGTTTCTGATAAGTTTTTACTTACTTCAATTTACTTTTGGCACATGTATTTGAAATATTCATTTTGCCCGGCTTTATTTCTGCCCAACAGCAGGAATAGACGCAAGCTTATTTCTGCTGGTAGCTAAAAATAGAACACACAATGAATAAGCTCCCAACCTTATTTGTGCCGCACGAGTGTATATAATTGTAATGTTAAATAATGACTAGACCTGTTCGGGACAATGATAAAGTATGAAAGTATGTAAACAGGGATCTACATCTACACCTAATCAAGAAAGCTTAGTCTCTGTCGACAGTCATGGGTATCGAGAATCTGAATCTATAGCCAGAACTTCATTTTATGAAAGTCTAGATCATTCACAGGTTAGACATATTCATTCGACACCAACTGGTTTTCTGTCTTCCCCTGTTTCTTCTTCATTCGCATGATATCCTAGTGGTAGAGTTATTATTATTCGTCTGTTGTAATTTCTTCTTGATATATATATATTAGCCTACATAGTTTCAACGATGAAGTGAAGTTTTGTTTTTTGCCTTTTAAATGAATCTATATTGCTGTCTTTCCACGAGATTCCTAATATTGTATATGATATGTTCATGTACTCATGCCTTGAAATTGGTTATAGTACTTGTTTTTAGTTGCTGCTTTTTTCGTTGGTGAGATTCAATGTTTCAGCCCCATATATGACCTTTGGGAGGATACATTGGTTGTAAGCTTTTTGCATCAGAGTAATTGGATTTAGGTTGTTCTTAAATATCATTTCTCTCTTTGCCCAAAAGCTTTGTTAACCTAGTGTTATTCTTGGTTTCATTTTGTTTTCAATTTATGAGGTTTTTGCCGATATGTGTTGGCCAAGGTAAATATATATCGGGTGGCCCCCAATAAACGTCTCCAACTTTGAAAGCTCACTATGTCATTGTCACTGCGTAATTTGTACAATGCTTTGGAACAGTAAGAAATAAGTCAATTTTCTACAATATGTGAAAATATGAACCTGAATGATTCAATGATTCAAAAGTTATTAGATATACAGTAGACGAATATCGCATTGCACGATATCACAGAAATGTCGGGTAGCCCAAATGAAAAAGACGAAACGTCTCCAACTTTGAAGGATCATTCTCTCTGCTTAATTCTTTTCGATCTTTGAAACATTACGAAACCAATCATTTCCCTACAATGATTGAAAATTTCAGCTTGATTAAAGCAAGGGTTTTAAAGTTATAAGATATACAGTAGAGGGGGGTCGCATTGCACCATATAACGGAAATCGGATGTCGGAAGCCTCATTGAAAAAGTCTAACGACATAGTAAAAGGAGATGAGGTTGCGATCATGGTCTGCCACTGATGTCCCTCTATAATGTAGTGAAATTGATATCATACAAGACAAAATTGTACTGAACATTCTCCCTCAAAAGAATCTTGTCTGCTAGATCTATCAAGCCGAACTTTTTTAGTCTTGACTTCAAACTCATTCAAGTATCTGAGTTCTAGATCTATCTTATCTAGATCATAATGTTGAAGTCTTTGATCTAGATCAAGTTTTATGCTGTCATTCTCTAGACTTTATCTATCTAGATCTAGGTCTGCGAATAACAGTATTTGTTGGTCTAAATCTATATCTAGATCTAGATGTAGTTCTACTCTAGATCTATCTGTTTCTAGATCTATAGCCTCTTGCTTTGATTCTCAAGATTGTATTCAACAAAACTGACACTCAGAGGGCTTGTTGTAAGTGCATGGGGAGAAAATATTATGCTGTCTGATATTGTGTCAACAATAGTAGGCTTGATTAAATCCCTATCGTAATCGTTCTATCTTATCAATCCATCTGACATTTTGCTAGTCAGTACAAAATTGGTTGTTTTATAGGACTGCCAATTTGTAAGTGACTCAGTTTGATAGTGGCAACATAATTATCTTTTAAAGTTGGAGACGTTTTTTTCTGGGCCACCCTATATATACATAATATATATATATAATTATTGAAAGAGATAGAGAGAAAGTGCGAGACAGGTAGATAGACAGATAGATAGATAGATAGATAGATAGATAGATAGATAGATAGATAGATAGATAGATAGATAGATA
>JBCHJU010089910.1:0-10894 GCA_039654505.1 Plocamopherus imperialis | reverse complement strand
CTCTCTCTCTCTCTCTCTCTCTATATATATATATATATATATATATATATATATCGCTCTCTTTCTCTCTTCTCTCTCCCTCTCTCTCTTTAGTAGAAGTACTAGGAGGGAGAGGAGGGGGAGTAAGAGTAAGAGGAGGACTAGTAGCATCATCAGTGGCTAAGGTGGCAAAAGCGGCAGTGACACTATGTTCATGATGTCATTGGTCGTACTTTGGAAATGGCAAGCCTTTGTTTTGCTGCTAATTGTTTGTTTGTTTTGCTACCTTAATTGTTGTTTTCTTTACGTCATCTTGGTGTCGCTGGTGCCGTTTTACTTGTAGTCTACTTGATTGTTAAAACCCTTAGAAACTTTTTAATTTAATGTGACGTTGTAATGTGTTAAGTCGTATGAGCAACAGTGACCGCAGTACCTGTAGCAGGTACATGTAAATCCGACAGACAACATCGCTGAGCCACTTGCTGCTACTGTACTTGAACCAAAACTCCACCGGAATTCGTATTGCCAGGAACATCATGTCAGCACATGCCACGCTGAAAGTCAATCACGGTAAGCCATTTTGGAATAAAGCAAGTCTTAGATTTTTTAATACAACCCCCTCCATGAAAATCCATTAAGATTATCATCATCATCATCATTACTACTACAACTACTACAACAACAACTACTACTACTACTACTTCTACTACAACTACTACTACTACTACTACTACTACTATTATTATTATTATTATTATTATTATATTACTATTATTATTATTATTATTACATGTATTATTACTATTATTACTATTATTACATATGTTATTATAGTTGTTATCATTATATCAGTATTATCGTTATTATTATTGTTATATTTTTATCATCACCATTTTTATTATTATTTTTATTTTTATTATTATTGTTATTATCATTATTATTAGTATTATTATTATTATTATTATTATTATTGTTATTATATCCTGGTAGTGGTCTGATTACCCGCGAGTGCACGGGTACCCGCGGTATGGATAAATGCAAGTCATTTTTGGGGGGTGGGGGGGCATTTCAATTTCTTTCTTTCTTTGTTTTTTGTGATTTTTAAATAAAGGTAGTGGTCTGATTACCCGCGAGTGCACGGCTACCCGCTAGAGGGGTAAATCAAGTCATTTTTATTCTTTTAATTATTTTTTTTTTTTTTGGTTCGGGTGGTGGGGGTTCTTTATATATATATTTTTTTGTTTCTTTGTTAATGTTAATGACCTGGTAGTGGTCTGATTACCCGGGTACCCACTGTAGGGGTGAAAGCGTAGTTTTTGTTTTGCTTAAGTTGTTTTTCTTTTCTTTTTTATTTATTACAACAAATAAAACGAAATAAAAGTAATAAAAAAGGATACTTAACTATAAGGAGACGAAAAATTTGACTGTGATTACTCACTGAAGCGGGTATCCGCTACCCGCCGACTTTACCCGGGTACCCGCCTTCACCCTATTACCCGCGGGTACCCGCCCAGCCCTAATTGTTGCACCAATTAATGAATTGACGCAGTTTCGATTCAATTTGTAGACATAATCGATTAATCAATTAATTTTCGATTAGTGATGTCATCAAAGCATCTAAAGAGAAATTCACCCATCCTACCCAATTTTTGTTGTTCCATTCTACGTTAAAAAAAAAAATCTCGTGACCGAGGTTCGCATCGCACAAAATCTGAACACGATTATGACTTTGAAGTGCAAGTTATGTGTTCTGGCGTGGCTGTAAACTTGAATTTTTAGGGTTTTTTATTTATTTGTTTTTACTCAAATTTTTTTTCACAGATAATTGAGAAAATCGAAATAATCGAAAAGTTACAGAACTAATCAAATAGCAAACGATTAGTGAAAGTAACCAACTAATCGATTAGTGCAACCCTAGTTTTAAACAATAACATACTAAAGACAAGCTAAATCCAAAAGATATGAGACACTGTTACAGAAATCAAATGAGGTTGTTTGTTTCTTCTTTTTATTTTCCAGCGAGAGAACAGTTTTCATTTTACCACCAGAACCAGATGGTCTACCCGAAGGTGCAACGTATAGGTATAGTGGGCTTTGCTGACTTCTCTCTCATTGTTAACTTAATTATTTCAACTCTCTAAAAGTGTATTAAAAGGCATTAGCTCTTACCCTTGTCAAGGAGAAGAAGCCTTTCACCCTTACAATTCTCTGAATAATTTTTTTTTCGATTTTTTTATTTATTATTTATAACTTGTAATTTAATGGTTAGCTTATCTCTGTTCTCAGTACTCTCCTTTGGTTACCCCTCAAAATTATTCAAATCATAAAAACACACACACACACACACACACACACACACACACACAAAACTATGCCTTTTAAATGCTGAAAATAAATGTAAAAGAACTGAGTTCAGGTTCCTTTTGCTTAACTTGCTCTGCCATTTTCTTTTCAAACAGATATAATGGATTCCCAGAGTTAAAACCAGAACTCTTTTTACAGAAAAAGAAATCCCATCTTTCTCTCCCCACCAAGCCAATAGGCTGTCCAAACAGTCCTCTTGCACGGCGTACAAAACAGGAAGTCAAGTCGGCACAGAAGGTTAGAACTTTAGAGCCTGTCTTTTTATGAGAATGCACTTCACTCAATCAACAGTTTGATTTATTAGGGTGACTGAAATAGTATCACCAGCTGTGTGTGTTCTTTGCAATGTTCATCATGTCTTTATTCACGATATATTTGCTTTGTACATATGTCCGACATTTTTCAGTATGGCTTCTTCTTCAATTGTGTGTGTTTGTGTGTGAATGTGTCTCTGGGAGAGCTGCAGAGAGTATGCATCATGTCAAGCGTGATTCTGACTGTCAAATAATTCATACATATGTATGACATGAAATTTCTCAAGTTGTGAGTTAACTTGATTTTAGTCTTGTGGTTTTAAGAGTGTTTTGATTCATTTCTTGAAAACCTTTTTTTCTCAGACTGCCACACAGCAAGTAGGAGACCCAGAAGCATGGGCGAAGTAAGTTTTCTTGCTTTATGTATTTACTAATAGTAATGAATAAGATATTTCTGTAGCTTTCAGGATCCCAGGAATTGTTCCCTAAATTTCCGTATGAATTATAATAAATCAGGTTTTATGTCTCTTAGTGTTTCAAAAAATTCTTTTTTTCTCTCCGTATGTTATATAATTTGCTTTTATCTTTATATATTGAAAGGTGTTTGGTGTCGTACAAAAATACCCTCTCATATGAGTGAAGAGCTCCTTCAAATTTCCCTCTTCTTTGCTCAAGTTGTAAATCTCATAATGCTAATAGAAAGACTTGAAAAATTCCCAAACCCTTCTTTTATTGCCTCCAAGTTAGGATTTCTTTGCCTGAGTCTTGAATTCAAATCTCGTAATGCTATTTTTTTTACTTTGATAACTTCAAAAACGCTTCAATATATTGTCTTAATGTTGATTATTTGTCGTTCCCCCCCCCCCTCCCCCAACTTTTTCAGGTGCTTGCTTAGCTACTGCTACAGCTTGTGGTTTGTAGTGTTTCCTGCCTTTGTACAGTGCTATCCGAAGAAGATGGATGCTTTGAAAACAGGATTCGCTGTTTTGAAAAAAATGCAGGAAGCAAAACTGAAGACAGTGGATGAGGTAAATAAATAAAACAAAAGTTGTCCTTTAGATTTCATGAAAAATTGTTTTCATTGTAGAAAACTGACATTTTTTTTTCTTAGATGGGAATGAATTAGTCATTGTGTAGGCATAAAAACAGATTGTCTCAACAGCAGTACCATTAATTTATTTGTGGACATCAAAGTTTGCCTGCAGTGTGAGTCTTTTATCTCTTCCTTTTTCGTTGAGCGGCTGGAGTGGCGGCACAGTGGTTAGTGCGCTCGCCTCTCAAGCAGAAGGGCCATGTTCGATCCCTGGTCGTGCCGGGATTTTTTCTGCCTCTGCTCTGTCCACCCAGCAGTAATGGGAAGCTTAGTCTCTTCAGACAAATAGAAAAGTAAAGCGACGTGGAAAGGAACTCGCCACCCTACCACGTAATGTCAATGGCGCAGGATGATTGTCCCACTAACAGGACACTTCCCCCAATGTCTGTATCAGAGACGGGACTAAACTTTAATATTTTTTTTTCATGGAGCTCCCTCAAGATGTCATCATTCATTTAACGTAACATGCTCAAAATCATTGGCCTCATTTTAATGCAGTTCATGCCAGGTCAACGTTCGATAACGTCTTATCTGTAATTAACAATTTGAATTATAAAGATAACTCATGTGAAGGTAGTATTCTTGGAGAGAACCGTGACTGATTAAGTGAAGTAAGAGAAAGAAATAACAAGAGAAAAGAAATGGAAAGCCCACCACAACTTTTTTTAAGGGTGGAATCGTTAAAAAGAACAATCTTTCTTTCAGGTGTGCTACCGAGTCATGATGCAACTGGCTGGTCAGTACAACAAACCAGGACTTGCTGTCCAAGTGTTTCAACAAATGAAAAGGAACAAAGTCATTCCCAATGCAATCACCTATGGTTACTACAACAAGGTGAGCACATTGATCACTTTGCTTTCCCTGCATCATCTGTGTGTAAATGGTTTTACAAAGATACATAGAATTTACTTTTTGTCATGCTATTCACTTTTTATAACAGACATAGATTATTTAATTTCTTTTTGTATTGTACTCAGAATTTAAAGAAAGAGAAAAAAAAAAAAATAGGCACTCTATGAATCAGCTTTAACGGCTTTCATCAGTTCGAATCGTTTGAAGTAATCCAATGCAAATTTGATTTTTTTTTCCAATATGAATCTTCCTAACTTTGTGGGATCAATAGACTGAAATGTTCCCAATATTCTGAAGTGTGTCAAATAAAAGGCATTGGACACTATTAAAAAAATGGCATTGTGTAATTACTTTTTTGGGTTTTTTTTAGCAGAATTAATCCTGTTCACTTATGTTGGAACACATGTAGTTAAATGGGGCAAGTTTTATCAATGCTTCGACTTAGTGAATTGCATCTCCTCTTATGTTCAAAAAATTAAATTATTTCAGGTTATGCTTGAAGCAGAATGGCCTACTCCAAAATCCAAAGCAAAATTAAGGTGGCTTAAGATCCGAATTGTCATAATCGGAGTTGCCCAGTTCCGAAGGAATATTCGCCGTCGCAGTCAGTCCATTTACTCCAACTCAGGCAGTGAATATGACCAGATCAGCCGTGCTAGCATGGACAGTTTTGATGGACACACAAAATCGAGTTCTTCACAGCTACATCAAAGCGAAGGTGGGGACCTCTCAGTGTCTCATGACAATGCTAGCACTGAAGGTCTAAACAGGAAAAATGGAAGCATGGAGGAAAAGCTGAGTACTGGTGAGTACCTATAAATTATCCCCCAAATATTTTGCAAATCATTTCAGTATTTTTGTTTTTGTTTGTTTGTTTGTTTGTTTTTTGTGCTGAAGTAATATAACTACCGTTGTGATATATAATACTTTCCATTCTCTGAAACCCAGCTTCTCTTTGTTTACATATGATAAAGAACGAACAGGAAGCAGACCACTTTCATTTAAACTTAAACTAAATTACATTTTACCACCTATCAAATTTGTCCTAAAATACATCTCAAAACATATACATCTCAAAACATAGCCACCTTATGTAACTGTATTGTACATATAAAAAAGACAACAATGAAGAAAAATAATTCTTACCTTAGATCTCAGACCTTCTTGTACCAGAAACACACGAGGCCATGCTCTCCTGTCATGCTCTTTGTCTTTTGCATCGTTCACAGACAGATATTATTTTAAATAGCCTGGCATTCGTGTTTATGTTACTGCTTCAACATGTTGTTGCTCTCTCTCTCTTTTTTCTTTTTTTTTTTTTCACTTTTTTTTTTTTTTTTTTTTTTACTTTTAAGTGTCCATTATAATTATAGAATGCATCTTGGTTTTTGTTCTTGCCCTCTGACCATATGTCTGAACCACAAAAGCCATTTAATATTTCTGCAATTATTTTGTTTCTGTTTTTGTTTTTTGCTCTTTTTCATTATTTTTTTCCCTTTCTAGTTTTCAAGTCAAGATTCTTTAAAATGTTAATTAAAATTGCATTATGATTCTAGTTTTATAGCACAATGAAACAGATCTGACACATTATTAGATCGAGACAATTTCAATGGGCCCCATGGAGAACAATTACAAACACAGAGGAAAGAATCTTAGATTGAAAAATAAGAAAAAAAAAAGTGGATCCACTGAGACTTGAACCTGGGACAGTGGTAGAGAATTGACTCGCCTATGAATAGAAGAACGTTCTTACTGACCAAGCCAATACACACCCTATTGTGTCAAATCTATTTAATTGTGCTATAATCAGGCCCTTTGCCTCATACATGTTCTATGATTCAAGTTTGTATAATGTAACAATATGTGGCTTCTAATCGCAGGTGGTGCATCTGACAGAGGTTACAACTCGATGACCCAAGAGGATGCCAAGCGTTTGTCGCAGATTGTGTCCTCTGATGACACCTGCAGCTCAGGTTCCCCTGCAACAAGTGAAAATTCTGAGAGATCTAGCAAATCCAAGCAAGACCTTTGGAACCCATCTCCAACAAGTGTTCTTGTGGCACCACGGCCAAGGCCCCATTCATTCAGAGGAAAGAAAGGTTAATTAACATGATGGTGATTTATAACTACCTTTATTGTACTTTTTTTTTCTTTTTTTTTTTTTGTGATGGAAATTGACCATTAAATCATCTGCGAAGAGAGAAGTCTTAGTGCCAGTCATTTGATTTGATATTGATTTTTAAAGCAGCTTACAAAATTACTTGTTTGTAATTTCTATAATTTATTCAGTATTAATGTAAGCCTTGACTGGTGGACTTCAAATAATCATATTGTAAAGAGAGAAAAGAAATTTCCTTATAAAGTATTGTCAATGTCTGTATGATTTGACTTACTAGCCTGAGAGCCTTGTGGCAATTCAATGCTCCGACTGTGTCACTTGGGCTGCTTTCCTGGCCCTCATTAATAAAGCCTGTGATCATATTTTCTGTCTTGTGTTGAAGCTGTTCTAGGTCATCTGTTTCATTGAATTTGGAAGATAAGGCAAATCTGTGTTGATCATTGTAGGCTGTGTTGTCATCAGTTTTCCTCTGAGAATTTCTTGCTCATTTATGTGAAATAGGATGATATTGCTTATGTTAGGTTTGAAATGGCCAGACTATGGTATGTGTGTGATATGGTGTTGTACCTAGTTTTCGTTCAGAGTTGTTAATGTCTATATACACCTTTCTTTAATTGGAATATTGAGATCTTACTCTCATTTTCAATTCAGCAAATATTAAATGGAAATAAAACTAGATGTCTAGTTTATTTTATGTGCCAATATTTTCTCTCATTTTCCATGTTTTTTTACCATATCCATACAGACTGAGTTTATCGTGTTCATCCTCTCTCTCCTTAAGTAAGATGAAAAACCTCACCTTTACCTGAACCCAAATCAATATGACTTTGCTAAATTCTCCATGGATTTCTGATGACATAATGTCTGTAAGTGAAATAATTTCCTGATTGTTTTCAGAAGTTCATATTTCCACGGGAGACAGAAAGCATTCCACAGGAAGACCCAGGCAAGGGAGTATTGTGAGGAAGTCAACACAGCGCTCAGCAAACATCAGCGAGTATGATTTGTTGAAAGGATCTGTATGTAAGTAGCCTTTTAAACATACCACTGTTTTTATGTCCAAATGACCAAACGTCCAAATGGTTTTAGGTCAATTAGAATCATCAAGAAAATTAAGTCACCGTATACTGAAATAAATGATGGAATAAAAGAATTAAATTATTACCAATTTGAATACTTACTTTCAAGTGGAATTGATTTTAAATCTTTCAAAACATTTTACAACATTTTGTCGTTCTAAAAATCATTTTGAATAAGCTCACAAAACCACCAGGTTCGAAAATTTTAAATCCCAGCTTTCTCTAAGTCTTTTACCTTCCCAATTTCAGTCTGCAATTCATCGGGACTGGTGATGCTCAGCAAAGCAGGCCTGGAGAGGTCAGTTATCCAAGCAGATACTGACTTCCAGTCCAAGTTCGAGGCAGCGAAGAGAAAACGCCACAAAAGCGCCGTAGAGAGGGGCAGCGCCAAGCCATCTCGCTCCATGAGCATTTTTGCTGGATGGAAGCCTGGAAAACTTGTTTCTTCCTTCACAAACGGAAGTGGTAGCAGTGACGATACCAAAGTTCAATTTCGGTTGTCAGATTTAATGAAATCGGAAGACACCAATGCCGATGTGAAACGTTCTGATATTGTGGACAGTAAGACCGAGGGTGATTCAGGTGTGACTTCATGTGAGAATGAGGTTAAATGTGATTCTGAGGATGTTACTTTAAAGATTAGTTCCATTAACACAAATCCTTCTGAAAGGGAGGAAATAAGTGACAAAGAGGGAGATTCCTCAATGTGTTCAGTTGTTAATAATTGTTCGGACTCCAGTTGTGCCAATATTGTGAATAATTCCATTCCTGCTTTGTATGAATCAGAAATTAATGACCAGCCAATTGAGTTTGTTGCTAAAGAGAGCTGTGGAGATATTTGTTTAGAGTTTGACCCATTGACAAATAGACCAAACGGCTCTTCAGTGGGTCTGCCTGAAACAGAAATGTCCCATCCCCTCAAGGAGGATGGTTCCAATGCTAGTCACGAAAACAAGACCCTGAGCGATGAACTTCTCATTTCAGAATCCAATCCCGTTTCCTCTCCGGTCAAATATCTCTCTGACACATCGTCACTGAAGGAAAGCTCAACTGATCCGGACAATTCCATGTCACCTGTGAATAAACGAGATATACGCCGATCCGTGTCGATATCAGAAGATCAGTTCAGCAGTCAGTTCGCAGATACCCCGATGAAGCAATCATTTAGCGCTGCTGGGAGGACTCTTAGTTCCCACAGTAATGAACTGTCCATGGAGGAAAAGACTCCTGTGAAACGCTTGTCTGAGGATGCACAATCCATTTCTTCTCTGACCGACTCAAAGAGGGAACGGCCCACTGACTTTGTTCTTCGTAGGTCACAAAGCCTGAAAAAGACCAATGAAGCAATCGGCAGCTTTTTTAAGTACGCGTCCAAAGCAGCTTTCACCAAGCTAAATGAATTGAAACAGACCATCACCACTCCCATTAAAAATGGGTCCCTGGGTTCACTCAGTTCTCTCACTCAGTCAGTAGAGGAACTGGATGGCAATGATGGGAGCAGCACTAGTGGGACGATCAAGGAACGTCTACGCTACGGTGGAAGTCAGGACCTGCTCAGCCACAGTGAAGAAAGTGAGACGGATCAGTCTGATAAAGTCGACAAAAGAAGCTCAGGATTGTCATTTGGTAAGATATGTTATTACGATATATATAGGTTTGAGATTTGAAGTTCATTGGATTTGTTGGGGGGGGGGGGGGGGCCTGAAAAGAGGAGTGAGTCAATGATGTCATAATATCGCAAGATCTCTTTAATTTGTATTGTGAGATAATCTTTAGCCTTTAATGATATCCCAGACATATTGATGATGAAAATACCAGTGATTATCAGATTTGTAGATGACACAGCATTAATTGCAGTATGAGATGCAAAACTCCTAATAATTGTGAATATAATGGTAAGAAGAGAAAATGAATACAAGGGTCTAATTTCCTAAATGTTTAGGAATGGTGATCTTTTTGCGTCATAGTTGATGATCTTGTGGCAGTTTTATTGCTACACTGGGCTAGTATTATAAAGGGAGTTCGGGTGCCCAGCCACACTCCCCTTCCCTCTGATCTTTACCTCTTCTACTGGAATTCAGAGAAATGAACTAGTCAATAAGACTGAGGTACAAGAGGTTGGAGGGGCCCATGATACAGAAATAACTATTTTGGTATGATCGAATTTTGCTAGGGTGACTGCTGATATGGTCTGCTTTTTTCAATTTTAATCACTGAGGGTTTTTTTTACATGCGCAAAGGCCCATGGGACCTCCTAGTTTATCGTCCGTCTCCAATGGGACCAGGCACTCATTCATCCGGCCTACCACAGGATGAGAAGGTGGATTTTAAATCAAGCCTTCACAACCGGACATCGAACCCCTGACCTTTGGCTTGGTGGAAGCGTGCCTATTCACTGAGCTATCCATACATATATTGTTTCTATTTTAACCACATATTGTCAATGAGTTTTTTCTTGTCATTGGCTAAAGCAGCAAATGATGAGTCATAAATAAATGGAATAGAAGTATTATATGGCAAAGTGAGTTTGTTTACATGATACATTTTAACTCCATAAATATGAACAGGTGTCAAAAACATTTAAATTGTAACTGTATTAAATTTGTTTGCTTACAGAATTGTTTATTTGTTTATTTGTTTGGGGAATCCATGTGAGGCTTTGACTGAAGAGATCTTCAAGGTTTATTGGTGTCTTTGTCTTTGTCTTTGAAATAGTAATGCAACGTTAAGATGACACTCAGTATCCCAAGTTAACGATTCATTTGTGTGTCTATTTATGTGTGTTTGAAATATTTCCAGGCAGTGCCCCGTCACCTTCATTTCTTGAAGGCTACAGAGATGTCTCTAATACTTATGCTGCAATGTCCCCGACCATGGTCGAGAAGCTGATCAATGTGGCTATGGAGGTTGAAATGAGCTCCTGTTCCCGATGTACCAATCCCCGATGCAGCCGGCTTATCTATGACGAGGAAATCATGGCTGGCTGGTCGGCGGAAGATTCAAATCTTAACACAAGGTCAGCCATGTTTTTTTTTATCTCGGTACAGTAGTAATAATGATAATAGTAATAATAATGATACTACTACTACTACTACTACTACTACTACTACTACTACCACTACCACTACCACTACCACTACCACTACCACTACCA
>JBCHJU010089909.1:0-16882 GCA_039654505.1 Plocamopherus imperialis | reverse complement strand
TTCAATTCAATTCAATTCAAAAAACTTTATTTATCCCAATAAGGGCAATTCATTTGCTGGACAGGCATGTAAAACGAAGTAGTAAAATGTACAAAGGGTATAATAAGTATAAAGTATATTTTTAAGTGTAAATAAATAGAGTGTATATTTCTAGATCTTTTCTTTATTTCTTTTTTATATATTCTAGTGTAGCTTTTTTTGTAATTTCTTTTGTTTTATTGTCTTTTAATTGTTCTTTGTTGTCTGAAGAAGGGTATATACCCTGAAAATTTACTGTTTTGTGGAGGCTTTATTAAACTTCGTTTTGTTTACATTCCCACTGACTTACTACTGCATGCTCAACTCACACAGACTCCCATTTGAATTTTACAGCTCTCCAGTGTAAATGTACAGATTGGTACATGTATTAGTTAAAGGAAATTGTTTTGAATTTTCTTACTTTGGTAAACAGTTTATTCAAAAGATTAAAGAACACATAATTCAGCATACCATAGCATGTTGCCTAACGTTTGCATGATTTACACTTGACCACGAAAAGTTCAGGGGCAAAAGAGATTTCACACTTTCCACCCTGTTTAGGATTATGGAAGGAGTTTGTGGATTTAGAAACCCCTATTCTAATTAGGTTTTACTTGGATAGTTGTAATGGTGAGTTGACAAATCATCACTTTTATTGACATTTAACCCTCTCGTGGTCAAATTAAGTCAACCGGTGCGCTGTTCAGAAGTTCGGATTCCCGTGTGCTTGCCCGCCTGGATTGTGTTTACATTTATTTACCTACGCGCCACGTGTTTGGGGGTCGTCGCACTTAAATGGTTACAGAATCATTATTTTTAAAACTACAGTGTTCAAATGTGGCACACTTACTGTTCAATGATTGGTGAAAACACGTTTGTTCTGTTAGATAGGGTAAGCTTAGGTAAACAGACAGTAAAAGTGAAAGAACATTGGAGCCTGTTACTGTCGCTCCAGTTCTACCGCAAGAGTTTCAATCTCATTGTTGTCAAACTCAAAATCTGGCTCAATGTCCCTTTCTGTGTCCCTTCCAGGGTCCACCAACAGTCTTATGACACAAAAGTCAAACATAAAAGTAAAGAAAGGTTTATTTCAGACAGCGAGATGAGACAAAATGGTCATACAGTCAAACAGTTGATCAGTGCGGGTAGAATCAAAATGCCTTGACCGGCCACGTGTGATCCCCAAATGGAATCGAATCGAGGCTAGGCCTGCCCATTGAGTACAAGTTGACCTCTGTTCTAATTTTGGACTGAAATATGAAGTCTTGCCTTTGTAGAAAGTTAAGTTAGTAAGACGAGTATCGCCAGGCGGGTTGAACGTAAAAGGCTGTTTTCGCTTCGGGCGGTTTCGGGCAGGTTGTACAAAAAGAGCTTTCCAGCGCAGGGGCGGATTCGGGCGCTGAACACAAGAGGGTTAATACATAACATTATATATATTGGCACTTTGGACCCAATTTGCAGAATCTGGCAAACTTGATTTTAGTAAGACTGGCCGGGCCATCTCAAACGGACTAGTTCCCTGTCCTCTGAATCATCATGCCAAGATAGCATTGCTTTTTAAGGTACTTGTGAAATATTTTGTTCACATAATTTGCCTTTTTGCTCCAATATGTGCTTTTGAGCCGTTTTTAGTATACAGGCTAAAAATATAAAATGATCTTTCTTGTTCCAGGAAATCATCATGGCAGATGAACTAGATGTAGAGGCCATGCTTGAGGCACCTTATAAGAAAGAGGTTTGTATTTGCATTTAGAAGGTAACATAACAATTAAGTCCTAAAGTAACCTTTCTTTTTTAATAGTTAATGTAACTCTTTTTTTGCAATGGCAATTAAATAAAGTTTGACAGATTTTGCTTTTTTTCATTATTATAATAGCTACGTGGAGTTACATCATGGCAAGACTTCCATAAAGAGATTACTTAACACCTAACAATCTCTTCAGTTTCATTGTAATTTGTATTTGAAAGACAACTTTATTTAGCATTATATATTACTTAGCTCTATCCTCTGTAACTCTTGATTAAATTTTTTGGTTGCAGAATTTGTCAATCTGAATGAAATGTGATGGCGACGATGAGACAAGTTTAAGGGTTATGGCAAGCTTTGTTATTATAGGATGTAAATCCATCCTGTTTGTTTAGGATGGGTCAGGGTTGAAGGGTTTACTTTTCAAGGAATTTTTGAAACTATCCCCCATTCTTACCACTCTTCAGTCATTTTAATTCATTTAAGTGACTTTGCTGAATGCAAGGCAATAGTCTTTTTTAAAAACAATATTCAGTCATTTTAATTCATTTAAGTGACTTTGCTGAATGCAAGGCAATAGTCTAGTTTAAAAACAATCAATTTGACTTTTTATGTCTGGTTTGATGGTATAATAAAAAAAAAATTCAGTTTCATTTTCTTAGTTAAAATGCCTTCAGAGTGATCTACTCATAGTTATATTTATCATTTGTTTATTTTTGTTTTCAATAAAATGCCAGTGCTATAAAATGTCGCATGTCATTACTCACTTTATTGAAGGTTCCAGAGTACTGGCCATTTAATGGTTTCACATTCTTTTCAGTGCAATTGCTGAAGATTGTCATGCCATTTGATCCTCTTTCTCCTTCCCTCCTCAGACTGTAAGTAATGTTGATATTACAAAACCATCTCTCAGGACATCCCCAGGGGCAAGAGAGTCACCATCATAAATTGTTAATATGTTCTTCTTTTCATACTAGAATTAATACTTGTATCATATTATTTCTCTCTCCCCCTCCTAACTCCTTCCTGTGTCGATGTGTTCCTGATTTCTTCATATGTTTTGGATATTCAGGAAGATGGAAAAAATGAGAAGTCCTCCTCATCCTCCAAGAAAGAGAAAAAGTAAGTACTTTGCCAGGCTATAAGTTTAAAAAATACCCTGAATGCCGTACAAGTTAAACGAGTCTGAAATGCCATGTCAAGTACTCAAAACATTCTTTACATTTGGTTTCTTGTCTAGTTCTCAAAAGTTTAATGGATACTAAAAATTGAGACAAAGATCTTTGTTTTCAGAGGTAAGTGTTGTTAACAAGGTGCTTCAAGCCGTACAATCCGAGGAGTGGTATTTATCAGGAGGTGGAAAAAAGAAAGACTTTCTTGAGACACTTCACTGAAGCTCTAAACTTTTCTCATTTCAGGTGAAGACGTTAGGTCCAATATCGATACCCAGCACCACACGATTCTAAATGGGCATTGGAAAGAAATTGCGTTTTTTTCTATCTGGTCTTGTCTTTTAATATTTCTTTTATCTGTAGGATCGCTCCATCCTTGGGAAGCAGACTGTTCGTCCATCCCAGACTTTTTTCTTTAAAAAAAAAAAAAAATGATTTGTCTCCAACTACCTTTGCCTTGAAAAATCTAATTTGATCTCTTATTGTGTTGGCATAGGTGTCTCTTATTGGTCTCGTTATGGAGAACTTTGAAATAGATGCAAACCTGACATGATAGAGGTGCCAGGTACGTGATTGCTGTTAAGCACCATTTATCTACAGTACCGTAAGAAAACAAAACAAAACCTGGTAGGACTTATGTGGAGTCTATGCTATCTGTAAGTCAAGATGGTTTATGTTTGTATGCATAGCATTGTATATTATACTAACCTGGTACAGAATGTTGCTAAGTTTATGGCTATGGCTCCGTCAAATGCATAGAGACAGACATCAAGGGGTTGGATGAAGGTCATTCCATTGAATCTTTGGCTTGTGACAGCTTGGGTTACTGTTTTTTTGTTTTGTCTTGGATTTTTTTTCAACGCAATTACATCAATATCCAAAGAAATGTGTATATTTAAAATGAAAAAAAAAAAAATTATTTTGAATGCAGAATCAAGTACCATTGTTTTGTTTTTTTACCTGTGAAGGAGAAACATGGCAGGAGATAGATAACCTGTTTATATAAAATATCGTAATATTATATTTTATATAACACTTACTTGTCACAAATTTACAAGGCTAATGTCAATTTTTTTTTCTCGAGTTAGTTTTTTTTTTTTTTTTCTTGTTCTGTTAAACAAGTTGCTATTGCATTGTGTTATCTACAGAAAACCATGGAAATAATTATCATTCACATGAAAATTAAGAACTCATTACAAAAATGAATTGAGCTATAAGGCTATGAATTTATTGCTATTCCCATATATCTTTTTTTTTTTTTTCATGAAGAGTACAATGTTCAAGTTTATTTTTAGATATGGGTTGATTAAGATTCATGACATTTTTATTCGTATTGATCAAGTTTGCAGACTTTTAGACTAATTCAGATATTATTAGATTGACAGCACTATTATGTAAGTTCAAGAAGCTTTTACCTTCCCCTTCACCCCCAAAAGAATATTCTCCTTTCAAAACAACCTGTTTGGACTACCTGTTGTGTTACAGACGAGCTTCTTTATTATAAGATAAATTCTTGAAGTATAGAGTAAAAAAAGATATGCTTTTGTTTTCCCAGTTTCTTGTCATGCTACCTTTGCATTTAGTACTTTATTATATTCCATAGTCATAGAGCAACTCTTTATCTTGCAATCATTGTTTGTTTTCTAGGAAGAAGAGGAGTCGGAGCAGAAGTCATGAAAAGAGCAGGGATAAAAAGAGGTAAAGATGAACAGTGAATATTCCTAACCAAACAAATAACCAATGGAATTGATAAATATCTTATTCATAGATAATTATCTAGGTATACATTTGTATTTTTGACTTTTTCTTTCTTTTGCTCTCGGAAGCCAATTCAATTTTAGGTCCATATTAACAATTGTATTTCTTCCTAGAATGAAAAATGAAATGAGCATAACCTTGATTTTTTTTTTTTTTAATAGAAATTGTATTGACTTTGGTTCGTTTGATTTTTCCCTCCTTTTTTTCTTTTCTTGGCCTCTTCAAGTCTATGGTTTAAGTATTTAAATATGCGGGGATGAGAGGGTGCTGGAAATTCAGTAAGATATAAAAAGTTAAATATGGTTTTTCCAATGGATTTTATTTCATGTAACAGATCTCGCAGCAGAGACAGGCGATCAAGAAGTCGCAGCAGAGATAAGAGAAGGCGTGATCATGACAGGGATCGCGAGCGTGATCGCCGCAGGAGTCGCAGTAGAGATAGGAGGAGGAGAAGCAGATCACCAAGGCGGAGGCGAAGCCGAAGTCCTTTGAGGTAACAGTTTTTGTTTTTGTTGCCTTTTTAAAATCTTTTTTGCAAAGAAAGTCATACACCATAGTGAGGAGCAAGGGGGTGCTTTGGTACCACTTTAGTGCGTGGGGACTATGGATTCAGAAGTCACGGGTTCAAAACCACTGACTAACCCATGTTTTTCCTTAAACAAGAAAATTCTACACCCCTGTTGCTTCACTTGACCTTGGGCGAAAATGGTACAGCGTTATATGGGAAAGTTATACTGCAATATACACTAGCATCCCGTTCAGAGAGAGATCGGTCTGATCTGTCGCTGTCCTCTTCATGCTACCGAAACCAAGCTCAACCCCACCCTTTGAACCAAAAGGCTTTAAAGGGCTACTTTTTTATGTAATGAGAAAAAGGGTTGTGAAGGGCATTATTTTGAATGGTTTTTAAGAAATATATCATAAGAGTGACATTTTTGTATCATTCGTGTATCAAATATGATTGGTATAGAAGATCAGAGTACCACTGAAATATCTGGCAGCCTAGGGATATCTAGCCCAAGTCGAACAGGATGTTTTAGAGATAAGCGGAAAGTCAATACTTTTTTTTTCCTTTCAGTGGATTTGTATTTCTTGTTAACGTAACTGTAGTTTGCAGTTGTTCTCTGGATATAATTCAATCATTAAAAATTTTCTTTTCATTTTTTATGAACCTTTCCACCCACTATTTTTTAAAGAGAAAATTAAAATTTTATTTGAACTTCCAAACAAAACATGCAAGCTTTCCAAGCTATGTTTGGTTTTGATTGAAAGGTAAGTTACTGTTCCGAAGCTGTATACATCATTGATCTTAGTGTGTCCATCTGTTATGAGCTTATTTAAAACAACGTTCAGACAAATTTGCTTTTCATTAACTTGTATTTTTGACAACCGGCTGGCTGCATTGTATAAAAATGATGTTGCTTTTGAAAACGGCTTCTTAGTTGTCAGAATTGTTTAAACCATAGATGCAAGTGAGCTCTGATGATGAATTGGCTGTATAGCTGTTTAGTAGATTGTTTCAGTCACTAGTGTCACTGTCCTTGTCTGAACTGTCAATGGCCTTTGTGATCTTAAGTCATTTATGAAGGCTGTTTTCTCTACTTCTCATTTCTTCACATATGTACATTCAAAGGCACCATATCTCAGGTTCTACTAAAGATACTTAATAAAATAAAGTCAAAATACTCAGCAATGAAGGAATATGATCAGCGATTACCTAAAATTCATGGAATGATAGGTTTGGTAGGGTTCATCTGGTCATAAAACATGTTTTATATCATTTGCTAAATGAGTTTGAGAAATCTGATTAAAACTATTGAATCTCTTGTATGATTTTTTAAATTATATTTTTTACCTCTCTCTCTCTCTCAAGGGAAAGAGAACCAGAATTAACAGCGGAGGAGAGAGATGTTCGCACAGCCTTTTGCATGCAGCTTTCAGCCAGAATACGGCCCAGAGACTTGGAAGAGTTCTTTTCATCTGTGGGCAAGGTAGTGTGATTGTATTCTATTGCATCATTTTCCACCACTTCTTTTTCCTCCAAATCTAGCCCGGCGAAGGCACCAGGGCCTAAAAATTTTTATGACTGGCTTTTGCTCATTTTCTGGACCTAAGCCTATATGCAATGATTCTCCATTTAAGTTTCCACTTCGCAGTATGATTTAATTATTTAGCTTGTTCATTCTGTCTAGTGTCTCATGAAAAACTTTCGGATGTCTTTAATTTTTCTAGTAATACTCACTAAAATTTCTGGTCAGGGGTTGGCCAGTCTTAGAGTTTTTTGGCATATGATAACATTTCATATGGTTAAGTTCGAATCATTGTCTTTGTAAAAAAAAGCAAAAAATAAAAGCAAAAAGCTGCTATTAAGTTCATTTTCAAAATGTCATGCAAATGTACCAGAAGCTAAATCTTATCGTTTGATTTTAGAATGGGACATGTGTTGAATCATTAATTTTTTTGTTTTGTTTTTGATGCAGGTACGTGATGTCCGTTTGATAACAGACAACAAAACGCGGCGCTCAAAAGGAATTGCATATGTGGAGTTTGCAGATCCAGAGTCAGTCTCTCTAGCCATAGGACTGACTGGACAAAAACTTTTGGGGGTTCCAATTCTGGTTACACAGTCTCAAGCAGAAAAAAATCGCGCCCAGCCAGTAACACAAACACAGCAGCAGAAACAAGCTGCTGAAGGTCCCTTGCGACTTTATGTTGGGTCTCTTCACTTCAACATCAATGAGGATATGTTGCGTGGAATTTTTGAACCCTTTGGAAAGGTAAGTAAGAATCCTGGTTTAATTAAAAAAGAAAAGAGACATATCTGTTCCAGCCAGGCTCTTTCTTCTTTAGTGAACTGATTCATCTCAAACAAGCAAGGAGTTTTTATTTCAGGATTTATTTGTCTGGAATCAACAACTTTTGTCAGTATAGGGCCTTGACATGTAGGCATTGTTATACTGCCATAGTGCCATGAGGCAAATATGTATAGACAAAAAAAAACCCCCACACAATTAAAAATAAAACAATTTGATGAATATTGCTCTCTCAGTAAAAAAAAAAAAAAGTTTGTTTTTTTTTTTGGTTTTTTTGTTGTTCTTTTTTTAATATTATTTTTCTTTGTTCAAAAGTTTTGATTTATCTTTTTATCTTGGTTTTTTTTGCATGTGTGTGTTTGTCTTGGATTTCAGATTTTTGGGGATGTTTTTTACCATTAAAATTTGTGCTTGATGAAAATCAATCTCCTTGGGAACTGATTTTATTGAGGGCATTTTATGACACACAGATGGTGTGCTCCCCCTACTTTGGGGTACAGTAGTTACCGCCTAATTGGACGGTCGTCAGGAAGCAGCAGAAACGACCATTTAGCCTAAATGACCGGACGAGAGGGGCAATAGTCCATTGTTGCACACCATCAAAGGGGTTGCTGTATGTCATAAAAAGAGGGAGTTACATTACCATGTCGAATTGTCCTGTGGAGTAAACAAAACACCGGGACTCAGGCAGACGACCAAGCAAAACGAAACAGAATCATTGTCTCGGTGTGCTGACCAATCAAAAGGATGGTCGAATTAGTGTGTTGGCTTGGTCCAACATAATACATGTCAAGCGCGAGACCGATGGGTTGAGGGGGTGGTCATTAAACGTAGGGGTGAGATATAATTGGCCAACAACCATGTCATGGAGTAGGCCCAGGCAGTGCGTTGTATGCCTGAGAGCCGTCATGCCCTGTAGCAGTTTTTGACACCTTAGCTCTATTCACACCTGGACCAGTACCCGCCAATAAACCCTTGCCAGACCCCCCTTTCCCTACGATAAGCCCTCTGGAGCACAATAGCCTATTCATATATATGCAAAGTTGGTTTCTTTATGGCCCTTGAATAAATTTGAAAGTTGATTTTCAAACCTTATTTCCCGAATCGAAATGTCCAATTAGCCGAAATTTTCATTTTGGACCGTCCAATTAGAGGGGTGATTTTGATAATAAAAATACCTTTTCACTGAAAAAACTTCCACTAAGGCGAAACGTCCATATAGCCAGCGTCCAATTAGGCGGTAACTACTGTATTAACTTCAGCTCATGGCATTCTTGTCTTCTGTCTGGGTTGACTTTAACCATAAGTTCTTCCCTAAGCAGTTGATATTATCCAAATTAAGATATATGTGACTTGTAAAGGATGGCAATGAAGACTGATAGGTATAGTTGATTTTAGCTGAGAATTGACCTCATGGAAGTTTACTGTAAATGGACCTCATTGTGACTGTAGAATATGCTGTTCAATACATGCTAAGCATCGATTGCATTGTTTCCTCATGCATTTTTTATCCTTTTTTCATGAAACAGATACTGAGAGTCCGTTTTACATGTTAGAGGTGAGGCATTTTCATTTTTTTTCTTTGCTTTGAAAAGAGGGGAGGTGTGGTCAAGCTTTCAACTTAACTGTCACTCATATTGTTCATTTCCATCTAAAGTCACCTTGAGTATCATAATATCTATCTTTATCTAAAAAGAAATTGAAAAATAAAGTCAATGTGTATTTGCTATGTGCATTTTTGAGGTAGTCCTTTCAATTTCAAGCCTTTCACCTCACAGGGTGGGAGCTTAACCCAATTTCCATAGCATAAAGCAGACAGTGACAGATAAGATCTATCACTTTCTGAATAGGATGCTAGTGTATTGCAGAATACTTTCCCAGATGAAGCCGTACCCATTTTCACCTGGGTCTAGTGAAGCAACGGGGTAAATTTGCTTAAGGAAAAAATGCATGTGCCACACAGTATTTGAACCTGTGACCTCTTGGTCCATAGCCCATTTTTGAGGTAGAAGCATGTTAAAGTAAATTCTTATTATCTGCAAACTTTGATCTTACAATAAAGATCTCCTTTACATTTTTTCTGCAACATCAATAGCAGCAGCTTCATCATCATCATCATCATCATTGTCGACATCATTATTATCATTCTTCCTATTATTATTATTTGTTTTTCTCGAACAGGATGAGTACACTGAACATAATTCTGCTGTTTCCTACTGCCGCTTTGGACCAACTGGTCAATATATTGCAAGTCTGGACATGGCTGGGATAGTCAAGTAAGATACATGACTGATCATGTAATGCTGCCTGTGACATGGATTTCTTGCTTAACTTTGATTATTAGGGCTGAAATGTGACTGGTTCCCATCAATGAGGGTAGTTATTAAGTGCAATGGTAAACAGACATTGAGATTGAACACATAAGGTCCAGGTAGCCATCAGTCGCCCCAAGCATTGGTTGTTGTCCTTTTCATGACTCATGTAATAGAACCTCGCCTCAAATCATCTAATTCTCCTGACATGGATGGTCAAAGAGGAAATGACGGAAGACTGATCTGCCAACAACCTCCACTCCTTCCTGTTGTACAATTTTCCTAATCAGGGTCTGGCTGGCCATCCTTGTCCAATCCTTGACATTGTCCATCCAGTTTCTTCATTGAGGGCCCCTCTTCCTGGTGCCACTTACAGTACCCTGTAACATGCTTTTGAAATAGGCTCATGGCATGTTACATGTCAAAAATACTTTAGTTTTTTTCTTGATTTTGGTTGAGATAGGTTCTTGTGGTCCATTTAGTGGATTTACTTGGCCAAGAACATAAAAATATGACAGTGACCACTAGAGGCAATGTTTTAACCGAGAAGACAATTAAAACATTTTTAAAAAAGTCTGAGCAAGAGCAGAAACAAAAATTGTGAGATAAAAATGCATAATTTTTTGAAGACTGTCAATAAAAGCAAGCAATTAGCTAACCAATTAAGTTACTGTAGGTGGTAACTTTTTGGTGGTCTTTGTTGTATAAACATTTAAAATCTTTATGATTATGATAAAGAAGAGAAGAAAAATATTTAGTGGTTTTATCCCGGCCCAATCCTCCCCACATGCTTAAAACCTTCATAGTCATAGTAAATGTTGAGTTTGTGGATTGAGATGTGGTCATGATAATAACAATAATTTTATTTTTTTTTTTTTTTTTTTTTTTGCCATTTTTCTGTGTTAACATTAAATTGGAAAGTGGTACGGTGTAAGATTGTACCAAGCAAATGTTTACGAGAAATTGAAAAAATATTACGGATACACATATTTTTCCACAACACAATCTTTTCACATTCAGAACTATTGCACTGATTCATTAAATCTAAAAACAATTTAAAATCTTGTTGTTTTGTGCAGAGTCTGGATGTGGAGTCCACAGCCGTCCACGTCTGCCACCATTATGTCCAAGTCTGCATTCCTCTCCCTTGCATGGCTCAACAAGACAGAAAGATTTGTGAGAATATCTCTCGATAGATATTGTGCAATTTCCTGATTCTTATTAATATTTTTTAATAGAATCTGTGATTAAGATGAAATAAGTTGAAAGAGGGACGGGGGGGGGGGGGGGTGGCAGAAAAGAATATTGAAAATTTGGCTTCTTTGAAGATTAAATAGATAAAAGAAAGTCAGATTGTAAAAGCTGATCCCTTTTATTTTAAATATTAAAGCAGTTCAATCTTTTTTGCAGTAATAATCCAAAAATGAAATATAGATATATAAATTGCCCTTTGAAAAACATGCTAAATGAGGAATCATCACGATCTGATTATTTTATCAAATAATGTCAAATTTAATTACATTGATATACACATACCTATACACATAGGTATAGAACATTGTTTGTGAGTCTGAAACTTTTAAAATTAGTATTTAAATCCTTTTTTTTTTAATCTTTTTTTAGCTTTTGCTTGGCAATAAAAGTGGCAGTATCCGTTTGTTTGATGTAAAGGAAAATAAAACTCACAAAGAACTCCAAATGCATCCAGACAATCCTGAAAGGTGAGCAAGTCCATGGATATTAATTTATTTTGTCGTCAGTGTCATTCTATAAACATATAACTGTATATATATTTTTTGGATTTTCAGTATTTCACACCAAGTAAATTTTATTGATCAGTACTCATAGCATTTTCATCACAAATAAAATTGTTCAATAGAAATCTGCCAAGAAGAATTTTATTTTTGATAAAAATGCTGTAAGTGACTTTCAATAAAGTTTACTTTGTTGTGAAAAAGTGAAAATCCGAAAATTTGTACTAATGAAATGAGACTAACAATATGTGCTGTCGGAGAAGTATTTCTCAATAATAAATTTTTACGAGCCATTCTAGAATTGCTTTGCACATTAGTACTTATAAATTATCTTTACATTGTTTAAAGAAAAAGAATAATCAGGGCTCACGTAGATAAAGATACCATGATCTCAATTTCACATCTCGTCAAAGGGAAATAGAGATGAGGGGAAATCTGGTGGACATGCAGAGAGCAAAGGAACCATTCCATTATCAAGGGCTTTATCCAGTGAGACAGTCTGAAAAGATTTGCAAATTAAGTTGCCAGTCAATTTTAGATATCAATGACCCTCTGAGTCCTGGCATAGCCATCTATTTAAACAAGTTATGACATCCACCTTAACTTGAACGATGCCACTTCAAGAGTGAGGCACATAAGACAGTCTCTCTTTGTTGGTGGAATCTGCATACAAGCAATCTCTCATTTCATCTTTGGTCACTGCTTTCTACAGTCCTCTTTAATGAGGCCTGTTGTGTGGATCATACCCTCATTTTTAGGCACGTTGACAAGAATAGTCAGCCAACTGAGTTTGTCAGCTATTTTGAAGACTAAGACAGGACTAAGACTGATCTATTTTAATGGACACATTAACTATTTTGAAGACTAAGACAAGACAAGACAAGACCAAGACATCTATTTTGATGGACACGACAGCTACTTTGAAAACTAAGACAAGACTAAGACTGATCTATTTTAATAGACACGTCAGACAAGACTAAGACTGATCTATTGCAGTGGACACGTCAGCTATTTTGAAGACTAAGACAAGACAAGACTAAGACTTATCTATTTTAATGGACACGACAGCTACTTTGAAGACTAAGACAAGACTTAGTCTGATCTATTTTAATAGACACGTCAGCTATTTTGAAGACTAAGACAAGACTAAGACTGATCTATTTTAATGGATATGTCAGCAATTTTGAGGACTAAGACAAGACTAAGACTGATCTATTTTAATGGACACATCAGCAATTTTGAGGACTAAGACAAGACTAAGACTGATCTATTTTAATGGACACGTCAGCTATTTTGATGTTACTATGAAGGGAATGCTGGGTAGAGCCCATTGTATATATTATGCCATTGTATTTTAGACTTCAGTTTCAAACTTTTTTTGAAAATTTACAGCTATCTGAGAGTAAACGACATCTGCATGAGTCCATCTAGCAACTTTTTTGTATGTGCCACATCCAACCTGTGTCCTTTCACCTCTAACCTTAACTCTGTCAGTGGCAAACTGCTACAGTGGGATATGAAGACCTGGAAAGTGGAGGTGAGTAATTAGCCAAACATACATGCCCTTTCAACTATTTTTGCCATATATGTACAGTTTGGCCTGCTCAAACGACCACCTGCATAAGAAGACCACCTGTCTAATGACCAATTCCCATCCGACTCCTTTGATTTTTTCCTATATTTTTTCTCTTTTCAAGATGACCATCTGCCCACACAATCACAACCACTTACTTTTATTGACAAAATGGACTCAAGACCTTTCCAAGATGATCAGTCAAGAACAATTACATTTTATTTACCAGCCACACTGTATCATTCTTTTGTGATCAAAGCTTTGCCCATATTCTAGTGTCTTTTAGCCATTGATTCCCTGTTCACAATATAAATTGTGCTGTGGACGTTATCAATTGTACTGTCCACAATCTTAGGCTTAATAATAGCTGACAAACTCAGAAAGCTGAGTATTCTTGTTCTTAACTGTAAATTGCTAATTTAGCTCTTCTCATCACTGGGCTAAGTGTCAATGTGTCATGTTAATATAACCTGAGATCTAATATGATGTTGGATCTTACATATAACATGATAAAGATAACTTTATTTTTCATTAAGTTGACATTATGTTTAATGATCTGAAGAACCTCTCTCCAAGATGGCCACTTTTGATCATGATCTTCCGTGGTCGTCTTGGGCAAGTTCAACTGTTCCATGTATTTATGCCAAGTTCTTTCATGAGCTCAGTATGGGTACAATGTACAAAGATCTTGGGACTATTTTCGCTCAAAGTCAACACCCCATGGCTGAATAAAAAGGAGAAATCACTGAAAAACAGAGAGAAACAGACAAAAAGTGGGGTGGCGTTGAGATTGGCAAGCAAGAGAGTTTGTGGCGTCGATTCCAGCCAATGCCTGCATCTAGTGTAGATCCAGCCGAGGCCCAGCAGGGGGCTCTTAACCAGTGAACGAAGCCACTAATTAATATTACCAACCTAGGCAATATAAGTCTTGTGCTTATTGTGCACTGTTCTCTCTCACTCTCACACCACCTCTCTTTACAGCCGCCTCACATGCACACACTAACCGTATCTGTGCCTTTAGCCCAACACACTAGAACTAAATGCATTCTCATTCTCTCTCATCGCTTTGCTTTGAGTGCATATACTTTTACTTTTGTCTACACTACTACTACCAGTCCATTGCTTTTACTGAATGTAGTATTACGAGATCCACTGTTATTATTACAACTTATCAACATGTCAGGGGAAAAGTACAAAATCCTCATCCTGGAAACAAAGTTGAAACTAAATCTAATCCAATGATTCACAACACCTCTTTTTATGAAGCTTGGGCTTTGCCCCTTGAAAATGGATAAAGTTAACCTTGCTTAAAGTCACAGTACAGTGCTCACCGCTTATAAGAACACCGCTTATAAGAACACATCTGTTATAAGAACGATTTTCTGCCTTGCAGAATTCTTCCCTATTTATTTCTATCGGTCATAAGAACGCAACATCGGATATAAGAACACCTGGTGGCAGCTGTTTCCTCGGTGAAGCCTTTTTCAATAAACTCAAGTTGTAACAATTTTGCCAGAGGTAACAGAGGATGACAATTTCTTATGGCGGCACCTGTACAAAAGCATGTGTACGGCGTTTTGACACTCTATTACCCTAGGCAATAATGTAGCACTGGTCTGCCACCTCCTACCCTGCCTCCCACCCTTGGCAGCATAAGCTAGTGATGACTTGAAACCAGACGATTGGCGACTTATCAATCGAGATCGGCGTCTGGATCTCATGAGTTCTTTGATGACACAACCCGGTAAGCAGGCAATCGAACAAGTAATAAACAAAGGACAAAGTGTAGGACGACGAAGTGTAGGGGTGGGCCGGATGGACGGCTGGTCTGACAATGATCGGCCGATTTCACAATACGTTTACCTGTGTGAATTAGTTTATGGGTATGGGAGTGTCTGCACAATCAAATTAGTAATGATGCCGATGCCAACAGCCATTCCAGCATATACTGATAGTACAGCCCCTCTTTCATAGCGCGTAGCACACCTTGTTTCCGTTCCCAAAGTGAACATCGGTTATAAGAACACATCGGATATAAGAAAACCTGAGCTCCTGATTTGAGGTGTTCTTATAAGCGGTGAGCACTGTACTTTTAAAGATAAATCAGCCAATGTAACATAAGCCCAGCGTAAAATCCACGTTAAACAAACCTCAATGATTGTAGAGATACGCGTAGCAACTCCTTACTACATAATGATTTATCAGCGAAAATTGAAAGTGGGTGAGTGAGACTCAACACAGCCAATCACGGCTACTAAGCATGGACTAATGACTGATCTAAGCCTAATTAGATACCCATATTCTGACCCTTGGCTATTAAAATTGAGTGACACACGGCTGTAGCTTCTCCCCCAAGGGGTGGACCATCAGTGCTGTAGACATCTATGTGAAAGGATTTGATTGGTCGGCGGCTGTCCTCCATTTTGATTGGTCGCTGGTAGTGTTTGACTGGACGACTGGATGAGGCACGGTTGGCCGGGGTGGGAAAGGGGTGGGGACATGGCGGAACTTACAGACTAGCTATGGTCGCTCGGAGGTAATGAGTGTGTTTTGACAGTGTGTGTGTGTGTGTGTGTGTGTGTGTGTCTGTGTGTGTCTGTGCGTAAACGTGTGCATAGATTTGACGGAGGACGTAAAACCCGTGGGTAGAGAACTGTCTCGTTTCAAATATAGTAGATTAGATCATAATATGAAAAAGAAAATGAAATAAAAAAAATGGTGTGTAGACGTCAGGTTGAGCAGCCATTTTGTCTAACCGACTGGACTGGTTATTTCGTGTAGAGGTGATTAACACTAATGTCTTGAAAAGACTAATGTCAGCTTATTTGGGGAGTGAGGGGGTGGGGATGGGGGTGACGTGTGTGTCTATGATGTAGGTCTACTTCGAATACGCTTTACTATTATTACAGGTGACAAGCTACAACCTACACAACCAAACACTAAAAACTACAAAAAAATGCTAAATTCTTAGGTGTTATTATAGATAATAAAATACAATGGAAAGACCAACACCATGCAATATGCAAGAAATCAAACAGTCTATTAGCGTTCCTAAAACGTAACATCAATGACTGTCATCAACATATCTAGGACATTCGCTAATCAATGTGGGCACCTCAATCAATGTGGGCATCTTAAAGATGTTGATGTCAGATCAGTCGGCTAGCCATTTTGTCTTGAGTACGAGTAAGGCCTCGGTTTTAACCTCTTACACAATTATAACACACACACGCACACACTTACAATATGATGTAATATTTGTATAATTAAAAAACAAAGAAAAAAACGCACACAAAAAAAACGACAAAACAAAAACAACGGCAGGTATCCCTCGAAGAACTAAGCGCGAGAGATAGGATTGGCAATCCGTTTTAAACTACATTATTGGCCAATATTTACATTGCAGGATTTAGTATGAAGCGCCATCATACGTGGTTTGGTGCTCGAACGTTGAGCTTAACGTCTGCAAACGCTCTTACTCATTTTTACATGACATATCTCCTGATTCTCCTGATTACATTAACATTGTAGAAAAAACAAAACAAAACAAACAAACAAACAAACAAACAAACAAAACGATAGCAGAAGAGTGAGGAGGGGGAGGGGGAGAGAGAAAGAAAGCGAGAGATAGAAGAGTGAAAGTGAGAGAGCAGGATGGACAGAGAGAGAGAGAGAGAGAGAGAGAGAGAGAGAGAGAGAGAGAGAGAGAGAGAGAGAGAGGGAGAGAGAGAGAGA
>JBCHJU010089798.1:0-10894 GCA_039654505.1 Plocamopherus imperialis | reverse complement strand
CATGACAGTCATGTCATTCCATGGGGCCATGTGTGTGTGCGGGGGTGGGGGGGGGGTAGTGTGCAAACACCTGGGGGAACGACATAGACTGGAACATCGGGTGCGCCGGAAGAAAGAAATGGGTTTTATTATATCATCAGTGTATAAGTGTGTCGGAAATGAAACGCATGTGTCTCAGAGTGATCTGATAAGACCCATTTTTATGTGTTTCATCGGATCACGGTTCAGGAGACGCGGGGGAAATGTGTTTCATCAGATCACGTTGCAATGAATGGGTTGAGAAGAAAACGCATTTCAACAGTGATGACCCAATAAAACACGTCATTCTTCTTGTTCATTTGTTTGCTGTTCAAATTCGACAAATTAATGACGTATAGACAAGTAAATACAATATATTTTCATTTGAGATAGTAAGATAGAAACAACATCAAAGTTAGTTTGTTAAATAAACGGAAAAAAACAAAATCTCGAGTATCTTGAAAACTCCGTTTCTAAAATAAATGTGTTTTATCAGATCACGGCAGTATTAAATAACCATAAAATATACCATGAAAGGAGTTGGACAGAAATTGCGCAAAACTCTTTTATTTTAAGAACTATTAGAATGTGGAACGATCAAGGATGCTAATTCCTTCCTTTAATATTTTCAAAAAAGCCATTGATATAGAACTTGGCCATTCAATGTTTGCCATTGATGAATAGGCCATCTGCTATGATCGGTGATTGTAATTTTTTTTAATTGTTTGATTCTATAATTTTATTTGGCATAATTGATATATTTTGTATATGTGCACTATATAGAGAGTATATGATTCAGATTTGACTGATTGATATGTATTTCTCAATGGAAATGACTGCCTTTAAGTATGTATCTGCTCATTTATAAATTCCACTTGCATTGTGAAAAATCTCAGATTCGGGGGTTTAAAGGACATTGATCCTATTAACCCACAAATATGACGTGATATGATATGATACAACCTGACAGCAGCAACAAGAGACATATTAAAATGGTGATGGAAATGATCAAAAGAAAAGAGTCGAAAGAATAGAAATTGACGAAGTAATCTTAGGGTGTTGAGTATTGTAGAAACGGAGAAAAAAATTCTATCTCCAAGAACATAGCCGATGATATGGCAAAATGAGAAAAAGGGCACGTGTAAAGTTGGCAATAAAATACAACATTTCTTCAACTTAAATTCCAAGAGCATGAACTAAATAATGTCCAGACATTACTGCTTCATTTGAATTAATTGGTCATTGCACGTTCGTGACAAAGGCTTCGTTTTCTCAGTTTCCCCCTCCCCTTCATTCCCCTGTAGGCTGAAGAAGAACGACTGTCTTTGCCAAATCCACCTATTTTTCCCGTTTATGGATTTTAATTGGCAATAAAGTGACAGTAATAATCTTGGCATTCCCTTGATGTTTTAATAAAAGTTTATATCATTGTTGAGGGATACATAAATATCACCAAAAAATAAGAAATAGAAGGAAGCTGGTACACTCTAAGTCACACGACGTAAATCTAAAAACTACGCGTAGTTTTGGGTAAATTTATAAATATTAATGAAATTGTAAAAAAAAATTCGAAAAGCAAAATTTAAACAATACAGAAACTAACAATAATGACAAAAACGAATGAAGAAATCTTCCCGTAAATAGTAAAACATAAATGAAATAAAAAAAAATAACAATTATGAATCGGTTCCCCCTTTTCCATAAATAGAATGAGTGAAGAAAAAATATGCCCACGAAGAGTCGGTCGCAAAAGCTAGGGCTAGCCAATCAAAAACGTCTAAGATTGATGACGTCAATTGCCAAATGGGACCAGTGGAGAGTCAAAGAATGTATAAAAGATAGGCTGTACAACATGAGTCAAGGCAGACGACAGGACAAGGGGTTCTAATTACCAGGTCGAGTCAAGGTATGTTTTTTTTGCTTTTTTTTCACTTTGTTTAAACATACGATCACAACTTCAACAAGTGTAACTATTCTTTCGTGTGTTTTATGTGTCAACATTATATCTTTTACACGTATGTGTATTGTAATCCTTTTATGGGGCCGATTATGTCGTCACTGCCATGAATGTGTCGCTTAGAATTCGTTGTTTCAAAACACAGCTCACAAGGCCTACTTTGGATGAAAAGAGTCCTTCTGTTGTCGTGTCTAGTTAAAGCCATAAGGGATACTGAGACGTTGGAAATAAGGCTCATCAGCACTTAATCCTTTGTTATAACTTATTGTCGAAAAGTGCATCCTTTAGTAATTGCTCATGGCTTATTCTTGTAAAAAGCAATGATGCCTAATACCGGAGCCCCTTGCAGAAAACCCTCGTTTGTAATGGTCGATGCGATTCCTTATAAGGCTACGTTCCTTAATATTATGGTGATGAGGGCGTTCACTTGCTTACTTACCACCAATCCAAGCGGGGCAAAAACATCTGCTTATTTAGAAAAGAAGCATAATGTAATTCATTTCACGACACACCGAGACACTGGGAAAGAGCAAGGCATCGGACCAAAGAGATTTTTATAGACAAATTTAAAGATAAGTTAAATCACATTTGACCTGAATGCTTATTCGTATACACTGTTGATGAAGAACTTGTTCTTTATAATGCAAATGAATGGCAGAAATTATATTTAAAACAAAGCCTTTAATTTGTGTGAACATTAATATCCAAGGTACCAATCGCACCGTTACAGGAATTGGAAAGCAGTTGTGCCCATCAGAGCAATACAAACTGTTCTTAACATTGCAATTTTTTCGATCATTTAGGTTGAGTGAGTCCAGCACATTATCCGTGTGGATCTTCTTGCTATCTGTCTTGTTGTGAATATTATAGCTATCTGTCTACACGAAACAAAATCATTACAGATTATAGTTACAACTATAGTTAGATAGAATCAATTCATTGGAACTAAATCAAAGGTCTTATTATTTTACCCTTGAGCTCTTTGTATGCCAAAATAAGCCACATATTGACACAAGCATGATTAAGATTTTAATCGTTAAATCCATGTTGCCTATGGGTCGGAGTCAGTAAGAATGCACAAGGTGTCTGGTGTTACTGGAGGTTGCGTAGGACGGATGCAACTTCTTCCACTGGTTGTAGTAGTTGTGGTAGTAGGTAGTTTTTGGTGAACAATTGGACAGAAAATTGGCGTCTAGTGTTATGAACAGACATGATCACGTTTATTAAGGATTGACGACAAAGGAATAAAAATTATTTCACTCAGCCAATCAACCAAACAACCAATTTACCATCAAAACAACCAATCATCCAACCAACCAACCAGGCAACTAAACATCAACCAATTGACCAGTCAACAAAGTTAACCATTTATTCTGTCACCATCTTTAAATCGACCTTTCAATGTGTCCATATTTCTATGCCCATCCAGAAAAAAATGAAAGCGGCCATTCTGACAGCGGTGGCTCTGGCTGTCGCCATTGGCGTTGCGTCTGCTGCATGTAAGGATCTTTCGAATATCCCCTAGTTAAATTATTCATTGCCCATTCAGATATGATCCAGTTAAATCATAACCACCCCTTTCAATTGTCGAGTCAAATACTCACGAACACTTTTCATTTATCATAGAGCTGAATTATTTCTAACCCTTTCAGTTATCACGCAGTTAAATAATTGCTACTCTTACGTAGTGCCTACAAATTTCATACCAATTGAGTGCACGTTTTGCCAATGCTTAGCTTGAGAAGAAAAGATGGCAATGAGAAATCTACGGGGCAAATTCTTTGAGAAACATTCTAAAAATATGCCACCTGTAGCTTTGTTGTATCATAGACCTTTATACTGAACTGTTCTTTGCCTTGCCTATAACTCTTCGAAAAACAAAAATAAGAGAGAAAAAAACAACAAAAACAACTACAAAACACTCAACAAGAAACGCATACTATGCATGGTGCTTTTTTAAATTAGTTTACAATAAGAAACTTTAATATCTCCAAGACCGAATCACATAAAAGGATCGTGCCTTTTGTTATATGTAGAGGAAAGATAAGAACTGTTGTTAGAAGGCGTGTTAAGTGTTAACGACATCAGATCCTCTGCTGGGGACTTCAGAAGCAAAAAAAAAAAAAAAAAAAAAAAAAACCCCCCCTTTCGTGCGCCCTTTTGCTCACAAATACCTGTTTTTTTCTTCCACAAAAGGGCCCACAATTTTAAGAAAATTATATAGACACGTATATAATAAATACTTAAACAATTAAGATTCAAGTTCCTAGATGAGAAGAGCAAATGTATTAAAGTCTAGTATTGGACTCTATTTCACATAAGATATATTACATGTTAAACAAAATTACAATGGATAATTATTAGAAAGATAATCATGCTATAAATAACTTTGTCTATTTCAGTCAGTTCCACCATCAGGTGCACGTCCAAATTTCTCTACGACGATGTCAAGGACACCTACTACTTCAGCGAGGCGACCTGTCCCGTGGTCGATGCTCCTGCAGGGGCCTCGTTCACATTGACCTTGGTACAAGACCATTACCTGAACTGGTGCAACACTGTAAGGCCCTAATTTCAACTAAATATAAATAAATTATTTAAAAAAAATCCACTAATTCAACCCCTAAGGGAAATTTGTCATTTAGTTTTCCGCCGAAAACCGAGCGTCAGCCTCAAAGCAGCACCGCAAACGGAGGCAAGTAGTGTAAATAACCTTGCCCATTGGATAAATGACAATGTCCCTAACGGGATTCGAACCACCAACCTTTTGGTTTTGAGCCCAACGCACAGCCGACTGTGACACTGTGACCACTAATATGCTCAATAATGTTTTAGAGTTGTCGAGGGTGGATCGACCAATCAGCGATTTGGATTCCAATCGTTCAACCAACATGGCATCAGACTGTAATTATACAATTTGAAATTGTATCTTACTGATCTCGATACATACTTGTTGTAACCCACTCTTCAAATGAATAACAGATATTTCGAACAACTTGAAAACCAAAGTTCCAGGTTTGTTATAAAAAAAAACTACTAATAAGACAATTTGAAACATTCCTCTTGAAAGAACTCCCTTGGCTGCCAGTAATTGTTTTTCTACAATTTCTAAATAATGTCCTATTCCCTTAAAACGTATGCCTGTACGATATCTTTTTGGACATTATAAAACCAAGACGAACTCTTTGATCTGAATGCACACCCCTTTCGTAGCCGCCGTGACTGCTTAAAATATAAAATCTATCAGCGTGAGCGCTAATTAACTCAATGACTAAAGTTTGACCATATACCTAGATGGGCATCAATAATTAATCCTATTCAATACAAAGTTGTATTAGTGCCCAGTGTTGTCCCGTGCTTATTTCAGGCTACTTACAGCCTTGACACTAGCAACGGCGTTGCGGTCAAGGTAACAGGAGGTTGCGATGGCACCTTTCAAGTCACGGAGAAGACCGGAGGAGGTAAGATTCATGGCTGTTTCCATGGCAACTATTGTGCAAATACTTAATATGGGAGTATCAATAGTAAAAATAGTGCAAACATTAATAATCCATGATACCAATTACTTAAAGATTTATAGGAGTATCCGTGGTACAATTACCATAAAGATTACTGGCAATATCCATGCTACAATGACCATCATGGTTAATGGGGATATCCATGTTAAAATTACTATAAGGAACCCTAGGATCGTCTATGCTACGAAAACCACAAAGATTAATAGGGGTATCCATAGTACAATTACCATAAAGATAAAAAGGGTAAGCATGGGGCAATTACGGTAAAGATTAATGGGGCAACCATGATACAATTACCACAAAGAGCTTAGGGGTAACCATGGTACAATTACCATAAAGATAATGCCATCCATGGGGCAATTACCACAAATTTTAAAGGGAATATCAATTACATAATTGCCATAAAGAGGCTTAGGGTGTCCTTGGTACAAAGACAACAAAGCTTAATAGGGGTAACCATGGTACAATTACCATTAGGATAAATGGAGTAGCAATGATACAATTACCATAAAAAACAAACTTTAGGGGCATCAATGGTACAAAGGCAACAAAATCAATAGGGTTAATCATGGTAAAATTACCAAAAGGGTTAATAGGGGTAACCATGGTACAACCACCGCAAAGATTAATAGAGGTATCCGTGGTACAATTACCACGAAGATTACAAGGTGTAACCATGGTAAAATTACGACAAAGATTAATAGGGGTAACCGTGGTACAATTACCACAAAGATTACAAGGTAACCATGGTAAAATTACCACAAAGATTAATAGAGGTAACCGTGGTACAACTACCACAAAGATTACACGGTGTAACCATGGCAACATTAACTTAATGATTAAAAGGGGTCACCGTGGTACAATTACAACAAAGATTACAAGGTGTAACCATGGTGAAATGACCACAATGATTAATATGGGTAACCATGGTACCAATAATATAAAAATCAGACGTTAGAAATTTGTTCAACAGTACCTCTGCCTGCTCTGGACTTATTTAGTGTCGTTCTTCATTGATGTATTGGTCATGTTTTATGTCTGTCAAAATAATTGATTACTAGTTTCATAAATAGGCTGATGCGTCTACGTTTTTGCCATGGACTTAAGGAAATGTAGTTAGGGTGAATTTGTTCATTCTGTTTATTTGATTGTTTTACCATGTTTTAAGCAAACAGTTGTTATGGTGCGTTTAGAAGCATAGTATGTAGCCTCTATCCATTAACATGTCTGCTATGATGTTTACTGGTGTTTTGCTTTTATTGTGGAAAACTTACGATGACATCATCTGATTCTTCCTTTATCAATTGGGGATGGTGAGAGCTGTTGTTGCTTGTAACAACATTTACAGTAGGTATACAGGGTCTTACGGGAAATTTATATGATTCCTGAGAGTGTTTTTTCAAACGATTTTAAGAAACCCTGTCTTCTGAAAAAGTTTCACCGCCATTGTCTTCAGTGAATATTAATTTAGCTTATTTTCTTGTTATTTCTCTTTTCAATATGCCAAATGCATTTTTGCTGTTGCCAGAAGGCATCAGATCCCTGCTGCGAGGTAGTCTCTCCATTCCAAAAAGGCCTCACATTCCAAATGACATTTTCTGTCTCCAACCTAAAGTGGTATAACATTTCAACTGTGACTACCTCTCTCCACCCCATAAAAAACCTGTTAACTGTAAAGTTCTCTCTCTACCCCAATAAAGGTATAATACTTCCATTGTGACTCTCCCGCTCTCTATTTATGCCCCCCCCCCCTAAAAAAAAAAAAAAGAAAAGCCCTCACATATTTTCATTTTGAGTTTCTTTCAACCGCAAGAGGGCACCTCATGTGACTTTTGTCAATCCAAAAGGGAAGTACATTTGTATTGTAAGTTATTCTGTCAATCCCCAAAAAAGTATCACATGTCATCTACGACTATCTCTCTCCACCCATAAAGGATATGCCATTTCACCTGTGATTTTCTCTCTCCATTCGAAAAAGGGTGTCACAAATCAATCATAACTTTATCTCCATCCCATAATCGCATCGCATTTCAAATTTGACTTTCTCTCCCCGTCCAATAAACGCATCACATTTAAAATGTGACCTTATCTGTCCATCCCAAAAAGGCACCCCATTTAAAATGTGATATTACCTCTCATCATCCCATACATGCATCCCATTTAAATTTGACCTTATCTCTCCATCCCATAAACGCATCCCATTAAAAATGTGACATTACATCTCGTCATCAAATACACATATCCCATTTAAAATGTGACAGTACCTCTCATCATCCAATACACACATCCCATTTAAAATGTGACATTACATCTCATCATCAAATACACACATCCCATTTAAAATGTGACATTACATCTCATCATCTCATACACACATCCCATTTAAAATGTGACCTTATCTGTCCAACCCGGAAGGCGTCACTTTGCCAGGCCTGAACGGACCCAACTGCGGAAAGGCCAATCACGCCAGCGGCTTCCGGGTGGTCAACGGTCACGATGCCGCCGAGTGCGAGTACCCCTGGATGGTCTTCGTCTACAACCAAGGGGCTGGTTTCTTGTGTGGTTCAAGCATCATCGACAGCAGGCATCTGTTAACGGCTGCCCACTGCGTGGAAAACGCCCAGACGTAAGATGGCGGTGGGGGATTGACCTCTTTGGACGCATTGGCTTGTTCCATCTGTCTGCATCTGTCTGTCTGGCTGTGGCTGTCTCTGTCTGTGTGTCTGTCTTTCTATCCCCGTCTGTCTGTATGTCGGTTTGTCTGTCTCTGGCTTTCTCTGTTTGCTCGTCTATATCTGTCTGTCTGACTGTGTCTGTCTCTGTCCCTGTCTCTCTCTGGCTGTCCCTGTCTATGTCTGTCTGCTTGTCTGTCTGTCTGTATGTGGCTGTCTCTGTCTGTATGTCTCTGTCTCTGTCCGTCTATTTTAGTCTGCCTGTCTCCCTCTGTCTGTCTTTGTCTCTCTGTATCCGTCTGTCAGCCTCTGTCTGTCTGTCTCCGTCTGTCTGTCTCTCTCTGTCTACGTCTGTCTGTCTGTCTTTCTGTCTCTCTCTGTCTCTCTGTGTCTGCCTGCTGTCGTTTACCCCTCTATATTATGTCTGTTTCTGCCTGTCTATCTCTGTCTGTCTGTCTATATGTCTGTCTCTGTCTGTATGAATGGCCTCATTCATCTTTCTCCATCTATCTTTCTATCTCTGACTGTCTGCCACCAATCGGTTTCATTTGCTTCTCTGTGTATCCACTTTTGTCTCGATTGGTTTAATATCTTGTAATGTATCATAATGAAAACAATGATATATGTCACAGATATCCCCAATACTCACGCGCCATGCTCTGTGTTTGTCACTTTTACCCAGAAATACCGTCTACCCAGCATCCTATTTCGTCTTCTATGCCGGAAGCAGCACAGCCAAGCCTGGACAAACAACCCCCAGCTTCGGGGCAGAAAGGATCGCAGCCCATGCCGATTACGTCTTTGACAGCCAAGACATCAGTAAGCAAATCGAACTCCCTTACCAAAGGCCAAGACTTGAGCTGTACTGATTGCACGCAACTTTCTTGTGGTCATTGCCTATGACATAGTATAGTCTTAGTCTATATTATAGTCTTCATAATAGCTGAAAAACTCAGATAGCTGAGTATTCTTGTCAACGCCTCTAAAGTACTTTATTGTATTAGAATTTTGATATTAGTATTGAACATTCAAGTTTCTGCTTGAAATTGTCTGTATCTTTACTGTACGTTACATGGGCAGGAAGTTTATTCCACACTATGAATGTATTAGGGAAATATGAATATAAATGGCTATCTGCCTTTGATGAAGGCATAGAAATTTGGATGAAGCGCTGGTTAGCAATAAGATCGTTCACTTGTAAATCCGCCACCATTCCCAGTTCCGATGGGCACCGCAAACACTGCTGGTATTGTGCGACTGTGTGTGCATGCCCGTGCGTGTGTGTTTGTTTATAAGAATATATTTTATACAATTTGGAAATTACAACTGCTAATTTCCTTTTAATATTGATGCTTGTCATAATATTATTCAAATTTGCAATTATGAGGTCGAAATTTCCAGTGTTGTTGAAAATCTAGGGTTTATTATTGATTCTCACCTTACGATGGAAACCTACATTAACAAAATATATCAAACACCTGTTTCGTCTTAGAAATCTAAACAGAATATCATACATCGATGAGGATAAAGTGAAATTTTTAATCCATTCATTTATTACTAGTAGAGTAGATTATTGTAATATTATATTGCCTTTTTATCTTAAAGCATTTATTTAGACTTATAAATTTCAAAATCGTTGAGCTTTAAATCAATAACCTGAAAAAAAAGATGTTCATGTAACAGATATATTCAGAAATGTGCACAGCCTTCCTTTGGAGAAAATAATTGATTTCAAAATACATGTACTCTGTCTTGCATACAAATATTTAAATGGACTAGTTCCCAACTATGAGAGTGAACTTTTGAGCCCTTTAAAAAACCTAGGACTAAAAATCTACTTCAAGAAATGTTTGCAATGTTCCTTGTACGTCTTCTCGTTTCTGTGATAGAGTTTCTCTGTTTGTGCGCCATTCCTTCGGATTGAATTGAGCTTTGTGTAAAAAAAAAAAAAAGCAAACAACAACAAAAAAACAAAACAAAAACAAAAACAACAAAATAAAACAAAACTCCTTAAAGCTGTTTCTGATTAAACAAGCTTATACTTAGATTTCCCACTTCTACTTTCGTCTTCTGTACGGTGCGTTGTGATTCAGAGTAGGTAAAGCGTCTTATAAAATATTCGTTATTTTCATTAATATCACTGTTATTATACAACAATAATAATAATAATAATAATGATAATAATAATAATAATGATCATTATTGTTTGCATTATTATTATTATTATTATTATTATTATTGTTGTTGATGTTGTTGTTGATGTTATTAATATTATCAACAGACAGAAACGTTTTAATGCTTCAGCAATATCAATACGTGTATTACGTTTGCATTCTTAATTTATTGTATTGATAATGATATTGGCACCGTTTAAATGTTGCAATTATTCTGAAACTTGTTGGTTTACTATTCGTAATTAATACGTTTTCCCCGTTCTTGTTATTCTTCGTCCTAGTGTTAATCATGACCATGATAATTACTATAGTTGGTGTCGTTCCTAGTGTAACTGTTATTATACTTAGAATTATTTCAAGATTCAAATTTATCGTCATGGTTATCGCCTTTTATAATTCAATTTCGATTGCAACAGTATAATTATCATCACCATCATCATCATCATCATCATCATCATCATCATCATCATAATCATCGTCATCATCATCATCATAATCATCATCATCATAATCATCATCATCATCATCATCATCATCATCATCATCATCATCATC